>CAMZMU010000038.1:20035522-20163277 GCA_947311845.1 Poa pratensis
TATCACTTTGTGAATTTGTCCACCATGACCAGGAGGTGAGTTTTTCCGTTTGAAGACCGTCTGAAGGGCCCTACCATGTCAAAACCCCATACGGCAAAAGGCCATGTGATGGGTATTGTGCGAAGTGCTTGAGCTGGCATATGATCTTGCCTAGCGTATCTTTGACATCCATCGCACACTCTGACAATTTGCTCTGCATCTGCTAATGCTGTTAACCAGAAGAATCCATGTCGGAACGCCTTTGCCACCAAAGATCTTGACGAAGCATGATGGCCACAATCGCCTGAATGAATTTCGTGCAAGATTTTTCGTCCCTCTTCTGGTGAGACACATCTTTGGAATGCTCCTGACACGCTGCGCTTGTATAATTCGTTGTTGATGATTGTATAGGCCTTTGATCGTCGTATGATTTTGCGCGCCTCAATTCATCGTCTGGCAGCACTCCGCGACTTAAATATGCCATGTATGGCTCTGTCCATCCTGGCTGTTCATGCAGGGCTGCGACTAAAGTTGAATCATCCTCTGGCTCTGCAATGTCAATCTCTGCTGGAGGTTTGACTGATGGATTGTGCAGTTCATCCAGGAAAACATTGGGTGGGACTGACTGTCTGTTGGATCCAAGCCGAGACAGGGCATCTGCAGCTTCGTTTTGTCTCCGATCAATATGTTCAACTTGGTATCCAGTGAAATGTCCAGCAATTCTGTCCACTCTCTCTTCTATATGCAGCCATGTTCGCATCCTTGCTGTCCCACGTTCCAGAGACCTGCTGTGCCACCAAGTCTGAATCGCCAAAACAGCGTATGCGACTGATGTTCATCTCCTTTGCTATACGTAGACCATGAAGCAGTGCCTCGTACTCCGCCACGTTATTTGTGCAGTTGAAGTGTATCTGTAGCACATACCGCAGCTTGTCTCCCTTGGGAGATGTTAGAACAACTCCAGCCCCCGAGCCTTGCAACTGTCTTGACCCATCAAAATGCATGGTCCAGTATTTGGTTTCTGCCATGCTAGGAGCGACTTGGATTTCTGTCCAATCGTTAATAAAATCTGCAAGGGCTTGCGACTTAATTGATGTGCGCGGCTCGTAGCTGATGTGATGTGGTCCCAACTCGATCGCCCACTTAGCGACTCTTCCAGTAGCTTCTCGATTACGAATGATATCTGCCAATGGTGCTGAACTAACCACAGTTATTGGATTCTTGGAAGTAGTGCTTCAGCTTGCGACTCGCCATGAACACTCCAAACACCAACTTCTGCCACTGTGGGTAACGCTGTTTGGAAGCTGTGAGGACTTCGCTCACGTATATACTGGTCTCTGGACAGGGTATTCCTTTCCTGTTTCTTGTCTCTCCACAACCATGACAGCGCTCACAGCGCGGGAATTTGCCGCTATGTATAGTAGCATTGGCTCTTTATCCTTTGGAGCCGCCAGAACTGGAGCATTTGTCAATTGATGTTTCAAGGCTGTCAGAGCTTCGTCGGCCTCTGCGTCCCAAACGAAGGTGTCTGATTTTTTCAACAGTCTGTACAAAGGTAGTGCTTTCTCTCCCAATCTTGATATAAAGCGACTCAAAGCTGCTACGCAACCAGTAAGTCGCTGCACATCTTTTATCTTTTCTGGCTTTTGGAGATCCATCACGGCCTTTATCTTGTCAGGATTGGCCTCAATGCCTCTTTCTGATACTATGAATCCCAATAGCTTTCCTGCTGGTACTCCAAAGACGCACTTTGTGGGGTTGAGCTTCATGTTGTATTTTCTGAGATTTGTGAATGTCTCTGCCAGATCACAATAAGATCCTGGCTAACTTGCGACTTAACCACAATATCATCCACGTAGGCGTGAACGTTGCGACCTATTTGCTCATGTAGCAATTCTGAATGCATCTTTGGTAAGTCGCACCTGCGTTCTTCAACCCAAAGGGCATGCTGACATAACAAAAAGCTCGAAGGGTGTGATGAAGGACGTCTTTTCTTGGTCCTCCCTCTTCATCTTGATTTGATGGTAGCCTGAATAGGCGTCCAAAAAGCATAACAGCTCGCACCCAGCAGTTGAATCAATTACTTGGTCGATTCGCGGCAAAGCAAATGGATCCTTTGGACAAGCTTTGTTAAGACTGGTGTAATCAACGCACATTCGCCACGTACCGTTCTTTTTCATAACCAATACTGGGTTTGCCACCCATTCCGGATGGTATACCTCCGTGATGAATCCTGCAGCCAGCAAGCGAGCTATTTCCTCTCCTATTGCCTTTCTCCTATCATCGTGGAAACGCCGTAGTGGCTGCTTCACTGGTTTAGCCGCAGGGTTCACTTTGAGGCTATGTTCTGCTAATTCTCTTGGTACCCCTGGCATATCTGACGGCTTCCATGCGAAGATGTCCTTATTTTCCTGGAGAAAAGCGACGAGGGCCTTCTCCTGCTCTTCTTCCATGTGTGCTCCAATGCTGGTTTGCTTGGATGAGTCGCCAGGAACAAGATTTATCTGCTTAGTGTCCTGGGCCGCTTTGAATTTCATTGGTGGCTCGGCAGATGGCGTGGTAACCACACTCATGTCGTTTGGGTCCACCTGCGACTTATAACCTTTTAGCTCTTCCGCGGCACAGGCGGATTCTGCGAAGGCCGCATCTCCTTTTCACATTCTATGCTTTTTCTCTATCTCCGTACACTGTGATGACCCCTTTTGGTCCTGGTATCTTCAACTGTAGGTACACGTAGCATGGCCTGGCCATAAACTTAGCAAAGGCCGTTCTTCCAAACAAGGCGTGATATGGGCTTTGGAATTTTACCACTTCGAAGCTTAGGAATTCGCTTCTAAAGTTCTCTTCTGTTCCAAAAGTTACCCCTAGGGTTATTTTCCCCACTGGCCGTGCGGACCTTCCTGGGACAATGCCGTGAAATACTGTTGACGTGGGCTGCAGGCTGGAATCCTTGAGTCCTAGACGCTGGAAGTATCGTAGTACAAGATATTAATGCTGCTTCCTCCATCCATAAGCACTTTGGTCAGCTTGTATCCTGCAACGTACGGTGCCACAACCAGTGCCAACTTGCCAGGTTCCCGTACTTGTGGCGGGTGTCGTCGCGACTCCAGGTTACGCGTATTCTGACCACCTTAACCAATTGGGTGTTGCTGGTATCACGGCGTTCACCTGCTGACTTCTGCGGCTCAATTTCTCTTCCCTTTTGGAGGTATCGATAACTATTGTGTGATACTGCCCCGTTGCCTGGGGTTACTCGCGCCGTGCTGCCCAATATTTGTGTTATGAGCCGCACTAGGGTTTCCTTCATGGGAATTCCCCCCGTTGTGTTGGCTCTCTTCTTTCCACTTTTGTAATAGTGGCATTGCGCCTTGGTATGGTCCGCTGGCCGTCCATCACCTGTCGCATGAAGGTCGCATGGCCGGTTGAAAACTTCTTGCATATTGATTGGACGGGAGCCGTATCCTCGACCCCTTCCACGCTGGCCTCTGAATCCTCCACGCATTGGCGACGAGCCCTGAGTGACCATCTTCGTTTTTGCGTTTGTTTTGATTCGCGTTGTTGTGGCTGTTTGCTGCTGCTGGGGCTTGTTGGAGTTTTTCTTTCCTTTGGCAGCAACCTCCTCTTCTTCTCCGTCTGACGCGTCTCTGGTTTTATCTGAGCTGGCATATTTGTTAGCCGCAGCCATCACCTCGCTGAGGCTCTTGACTTTATCCTTCATGCGACCCAGCTTATGAATCAGCGGCTCAAACTTGCAGTTTTTCTCCATCACCAGGACGGCTGAGCTTGGTGGTATATTATCTGAGGAGTGTATTATTTCTGCCACCCTTTTCATCCAATGGCGACTTGACTCGCCTTCCTTCTGGACACAACGCTCTAGATCTTCTATATTGCAGAGTCGTTTGCAAGTTCCTTGGAAGTTCTTAACGAAGGCATCCTTCAGTTCCTCCCAAGTATTTATAGAGTTGGGAGGCAAATTTTGCAGCCATATGTGCGCTGCACCTTCTAGCATCATGTTAGGTAGCGTGCACATATTTCCTCTGAGGCGTTAGGATGCTCATCCCCATCTCGTAATTGTTGAGCCAGTGGTTGGATCCATGCTGGCGTTGTAGTTTGCCACCTTGCGTGGCCCTTTGAAATCTTCAGGAAAAGGTTCCGATCTGATCCTTTCAGTGAAACACGCCGGTCCCTTGAGTCGCGAGGACAGGGCTGTGGGCGCGCCTGCGGGGTTATCTGCGGGCCGTTTTGCATCACTGGCATATTCGCCTGCGCTTCTGCGACTTGCTCCTGCTGCCTCTGTGCGACTCCTGATACGTTCTCTGGTGGCCTGCTTTGGACGCTTCTTTCTGCTGCAATCCTGTGATTGGCTGGTACGAGGGGCAGCTGTGCTTCGGCTTCCGCCCTATTGGCTTGTTGCAGGACTGCCGTACTTAGCATCTGAATCGCGCGCCGCGCCTCAGCATTGACCGGGTCATCGCCTGTTGGTACCATCTGAGTCAAGATATTAGCCGCAGCATACATATTATCGACAGGGTTCTGGTAATGGCCCTGCGGGGTGTGAAACCTCCTTGGTTGTTGCTGGGTCTCTTGATTTGTTGGTACCCTTCCTTCCGCAGTCGTCTGGATTCCCGTCCCGCGGCTGGAGTGAGCGGGATTTCCACTGTTGGTTGAGTCGCGCGCAGTTGTGTTTGCGGGTCAACCTGTCGTTGAGTCGCAGCCAGCGCGGCTACTCTCTGCCGCTCCTGTTGGATTCCTTGGTTTATCTGATCGAGCCTGCGGCGCTCTTCTTCCATCCTTCGAACCTCATACAGGAGCTCGGCCCTGGCGGCCTCAATTTTCTGTTGCACACGAGGGCGGGCGTTCGTGGCTGACACGGGACGAGAAGTGGTTGCTTGGGGGTGCCGATGCCTCGGTTTTCTCCAGCAGTTCCTGATGCCCTGCTCCTCCGGTCGCGTAATCGCGACTTGCGCCGTCTCTCGATCTGGTGATAATGCGATTTCTGGTGGGTAACCCCAGCAACTTTCTTCAAAGGCAGGTATAATGGACCCAAATTCTTGCGAGTCCATGCTTTCCACGGATTCTTCCCCATCATCGGCGACTTCTTCTACTGAATCGCCTTCTTGGACCGATCTAATGGACCTGCCACCGATGAAGCCAACGAAGACGTTGATGGATCCAAACGGGATGACGTGGCCGGTCTCCAAGTAATCTGCTTCCGCCCCAGCTTGAATCGTCGACGAGGGGTGTGCCATTGACCGTGATGATACGGCCAACAACAAGATCTTCAGCTCCCTTCATGGATCCTGCGCGAACGTGACGCTCTTGACCGTAGGCCCCACGGTGGGCGCCAACTGTCGTGGGTTTGTCACGTCAGGTGTCATAGATGACTTCGTAGGTGTGGGATTATGCGAGTCAAGCATCTCCGAGCTTGGTATCGCAGGAACAAAGATCAACACAGATTTACCCAGGTTCGGCCCCCTCAATGTGAGGTAAAAGACCTACTTCCTGCCTACCCTAGATTTGTATTGATATGATAATCGAGGTGTTACAATGGAGGCGATCCGATCTGGTACTCGCCGTATGAGCTAGGGTTTAGGGCTTGATAGCTTGACCCGCTCTAAGTCCTGCGAGTCCTCTTTATATACACAGAGGCTCGCGAGGTTACAAAGGAAACTTCCCCATAAGGAATACGTCCACAGAGGCCTACTCGGAGACTACTTGGTCTTCACGTCCTCCGGGGTACGTCTTCTAGATCCTTCCCCTTATGGCGGTTCAATATTGGGCTTGCTCCCAAGTGGGCTTTGTTCATGCGAGTAAGTCGCATTGGGCCGCGGGTTAATCCAGAAAGTATTCCCCCGACACACCGGACTACAAGGATTTCCTCTTTGGTGATAAGGGACCGGCCGGCGCTACGCTCCAAGGCCGACGTCACCGTGGGCACCCCCACGTTCCTCTGCAGCCCCAGCTGGCCGTCCTGGATGGACGGTGGCTTCTCTCTGCACAGGCATCAGCTTTACGCCCATGGACTGCGTCCATGGACAGCTGGGCTGCGGTGCACCGTGCTCCTCCTTCTGTCGCCATGTGGTAGCCCTTCCGCTGCGCAAGCTCAGGGAAGAGGCCCGGGGCGCCTATAAAAGGAGGCGGTGCTCCACCGTAGCAAAGGATCGCACTTTCATTCTAGCTTAGCTACCTACGCGCAAGGAAAAAGAAGACCACAGTCTCCCTTCCTTGGGCACACCATTGCCAAAAGAGCCCTCGGCAAGCTCATTGTACTGTGACCTCCCTAGCAGTGCAATACAGACAAGCAGGAGTAGCGGTTTTACCTCCACACGAGGGCCGTGAACCTGGGTACGGGCTGGTGTTCATCTCTGTCGTGATGTCCCTCCTCATGCTCGACGAGCACCGTCGCCGTGCAGGTTGAGGGTTGTTTGACCAACGTGTTCAGCCCCTTACACGAACTCTCTTCGTGAGTTTGACCACCCCTGTTCCGTGGGAGTCATTCTCCGACACCGGCCGCCGCACGTCGAGCACGATAGCCACTGATACAGAGCTTCCCGCCACCGCCGCGAGCACCCACGCATCGAGGGTGAGCACGCGGATCTCCTGGACATGCCCATTCCCCTCCTATCGCCGTTATTCGCCGTAGCCACCGTAGACGTCCGCCGGCCGCCGCTCGGCCTCGACGTAGGCCTCGGTCCGGTGGCCAATAAATGACAGCGCGCCGCCACAATAGGTAGCCCGTGCCGTGCCGCTCAAAATGCGTCCACTAGCTCGTCCCCGCGCGTGGTCCTCCGTTGAGCGCGTGCTCGCCGCCATCGGTGGTCACCGCCGCCGCCCGCCGGTCTGCGCCTCCCTTGGTCAACCCTGGCCACTGGACTCTGCTCGCTTACGTGGACGCCAGCGTGGCCTGGGGGCCCTGCCGTCAGTGGCTGTGGCTAGCCCAGCCCTGGGTACAAAACGATTCGGTAGTTTTTCTGGAAATTAAAATAAATAGACAGATTCAAAAATAAACTGTAAAAATTCATAACAAATTGAATATTGCTCCAAAAATTACAAATAAGATATCAAAATGACCAGGAGAAATAATGTTACCTGTTACCACCATTTTCATGTTCCACAAAATAACATATATAGCTCTCTCTTGAATTTTAGTAAAATGGCAGAAAAGAAATGCTTTTGGAAAAATTCATAACTATAAAAGTAATGATCCAAAAATTAAGTTTGACCTATCAAAATGTTCAGCAATTAATATACTTCATGTTTCACCTTGTTTCCAAACATGGATAATTAGTTTCAATGTTGTTTAAAATAATTTAGCAAAAGGGCAGATTTAAAGAGGATTTTATAAATTCAATAACTTTTTAATTGGGGTATCAGAAAAATGTGTTCTTTATATCAAAATGCTTAGAAAAATGTGAACTATCCAGTAGAATCACCATCATGCATATTTGATCACAATTACAGTACTGCACTTTTTAGAAGTTAGGAGAATCATTAAGTTAAATGTGGGGTTATATTCTTCTCTAGTTGAAATCATTATGTTTGGGACCCCATTTAAATTGCTAGATAGTTTATAATAAAGTTCAGTGCATTAAAAATGTCATGCCATCATGTGTTTGTGCATTGCATTTGTTATGCTTGCGTGGTTATTGATTGTTTCTTTCCGGTGTTTTTATGCATCGATAGATCAAGCAGTCGGGGTTCCACCGCAATACCCCGACGACCCGTATTACCAGCCTGTTGAACAAGGCAAGCGTAATCCCCCCTGAGCAGTCTCCTCCTATGTCTCCACAATTATTTTCTCCACTATAATATTGCATGCGGTTCCAAATGTCAATTTGGTTGGATTAGAGTATCCTATTAGTTGCATTATGTTTCCGATGCCATTACCTGTCTCCCTCCTAATATTCATAGGATTGTATTGTTGGCCAGAGTTAATTATATCTGCTATGTATATGTTTAGCCATGCTTAGTTAAATGTTTAGTCGTCCGGTGGATGTTGCATTGTTGGAACATTTGATGGAATGGTCGGATGTGGTGGAAAATTGTAGTGACATATAATAAACTGCTTAAAGGCGGGGATGAGAGGCCACGGGGGTTGTGGTGTGTTGTCTCGTTCTCGCCGACTAGTTGCGAGTTCTCGCCTTCGAACCAAGACTGAGCGTCCTTCCATCGGTGGGCTACATGGAACCCCCATCGACCAACTAACTTGTGAGGGGCTAGCCAAGGGTCCTCTAGTTTGAGCTACCATTTGCGCGTGCGTGAAGATGGTGGCCAGGACTGGGATGAGGATGGTGGTGTTTAGGAAAATGAGTGGCCGCGGCAGGGTGTTGGAGGCACTGAACCTGTCCTACCGCCACTGATGATCCTGGGTTAGTCTCAAGCAAGGTAAAGGTTGTAACCGCTCCCACCCAGCCGTCTTTCCCCGGAAGAGAGCTAATGATCAGGCAATGAGCCGGACGGTACCGGTGGTTAAAAACAGTACACCCTGCAGGGTTAAATCTTTTCGAAAAGCCGTGTCCGCGGTTATGGACGACTTGGTGCCGGATTCAGAGACCATAGAAAACATGAACGGAATGATTAAAACTTGACCTCAAGAATGCAAGGTTAACTTCCTCGAGGGTGATTCGGGGAGGTGCCTTTAGACAGATGCAGTGATTGATGGTGGTTGTTGATGAAGATGATCAGAAGAAAGAGTTTACTTCTTACCCCTTGGAAAATATTCTGATTAGTCGATGCCATGGAGTTATGTCTTTTCTAAAGAAAACCAGCTTTATGCAAAACAGCCATAAAACCTTTGTAAGCCAATCATCGAGCTAGTAGCTCTAGTAATCTTGCAGAGTTCATCGAACTCAACCTTGTTTTGTTGATTCTTTCAGAGGAGGACTTCACCGATCTTGAAGGTGGGTTCTATGTGGACGTCGATGAGTAGTCTAGGGTTCCCAGGTGGCAGCTTGGGACATCTCGGAACAGCTGGCGCTGGGAATGTTTATCTGTAGGTCTCTTAGGCCATAATTTGGATCTTGTTGTTTAGAACAACTTAATTCGCTTCCGCATGATGTATGTTGGGTATGTGACCTCTGGTTGTAATATTTCGCTATCTTTCTCTATTATAAGAGTTTGAACTATAATGCTTTGAGTCGTGGAATCTGTAATATGCCAGTTGTTCCACAAGTCTTGATCTCTCTATTATGCATTGATAGTTGTGCCTGCGTTATGGCATCAATCGGGGTGTTGCGTTGCCGATGATCCATGCCGAGCACAGCCTGCCAAAGGTTTTGGCCTGGGAGTGGCAACCCAGTAACCTCCGGTTGTATCGCATGACCGGTGACACACAACATCTTTGTATAGTTCCGCGGTCGGGCGCTACATGGCGGTAGGCTTACTTAAGTGCCCGCCTTAGTATGTATCTCGTTTATGTGTTTGGCTGTATCATATATTGGCGGAACCTCATCACAGTTACTTTAGCTGAGCCAACCAGGTGCAATACAAATTAGTTTAGACTCAGAGACCAAAGCCGGCATGTTGGTGCCAACGACATACTACTAGGCGACCCACACACAAACACAGATGACTATACTAGGCGGTGCAAAAGTTGTTTTGCTTAGTTTTAGCCAGCAGACGGGAAATGTCAAAAAAGTCGGACCCGTAGCACGGAGCAAAATTTTGTTGGTAACTTTTGACATTAACAGGTACATGATTGCGAGAAAAGACAAAAGATGGCATGGTCTCAAAGCTGGATGAGCAAACCACAGACTTTTATTTCATAATCATATAGTACTTATTACAATTTGAAAATTGCTAATTGTAAAAAGGACGTAGCTGCTCAATGTTCCAAGGCCTTTGGATTCGTCGTACTGGTCATCGGCCTTCCTTTTGCGCTTGACCTCGTTTCTTCTTGTCGCCGTCTCGTGCGTCCACCAAGTAATAAGATCCATTGAGCAACACCTTACTGACCACAAAAGGTCCTTCCCATGGCGGGGATAGCTTATGCAAGCCTTTCCTGTCTTGGATAAGGCGGAGGACCAGGTCACCAACTCTAAAACTACGTTGCCGCACTCTTCGACTGTGATAGCGCCTCAAACTTTGCTGATAGATGGCGGATCGTGCGAGGGCAACATCGCGTTCTTCGTCAAGTAGGTCAAGGACATCCTGTCTTGCATCTTCTGCGTCTTCCTGGACGTAGGCTTGAATTCTGGGAGAATCGTACATCATGTCGGACGGCAACACTGCTTCTGCGCCATAGACTAAGAAGAAAGGAGTGAACTTGGTGGATCTTTTGGGGTTGTTCGTAAACTCCAAAGGACAGACTGTAACTCATCCACCCAAGTCCCAGCTGCCCTGTGCAATGGTCTTCGAGACGAGGTTTATGCCTTGTAAGACCAAACCATTTGTATGCTCTACTTGGCCATTTGCCTGCGGTGTGCAACTGAGGCAAGATCTAGTCGGATACCATTCTTATGGCAATACTCCTCGACTCGCCTTGCGACAAGTTAGTGCCGTTATCGGTGATAATGCTGTGAGGCACCCCGAACCGAGAGATTATTCCCCACAGAAAATTTGCGGCTGTGGCACCGTCTAGCTTTTTGATGGGCTTAGCTTCAACCCACTTGGTGAACTTGTCTACAGCCACAAGTAAATGTGTGTAGCCACCAGGCGCTGTCTTAAACGGACCAACCATGTCCAAGCCCCAGACTGCGAAAGGCCATGTGATGGGTATTGTTTTAAGCTCCTGAGCCGACATGTGTGGTTGTCTGGCATATAGTTGGCAGCCCCTGCATCTTTTGACGATGTCCTCTGCATCTTGTTTGGCTATCAACCAGTAAAAACCTTGTCGAAAGCTTTGGAAACAAGGGAGCGTGAAGAAGCGTGATGTCCACAAACTCCGGCATGTATCTCGTCCAACAGGTCTCTGCCTTCCTCAGGCGAAATGCAACGTTGGTAGACACCGTTGCTACGCTTGTACAAGTCGCCTTTGATTATGGTGAATGCTTTAGCTCTTCTTATGATTTGTCTTTTCGAAACCTCATCATCTGGCAACTCTTGATTAATCAAGAAGTCCAAATATGGCATCGTCCAATCCGGCTTCACCAAGTAGACGGCATAGCTAGCATCGTCAACTGGTTCTGCCGACTCTGGGTCAAGGAGGTCTGCTCCTTTATTGACGGCTTGTGTGGTGTTCCAGGAAGACATCCTTTGGTACTTTTTGCGTTCAGACCCCAATCTGGCAAGTGTGTCTGCCGCCTCATTTTGAGCCCTTGGGATGTGGCGGACCTCGTAGCCTAGGAAACATTTAGCGAACTCGTCAACGGTAGCGCGATATGCCGCCTTTTTGCGTCCCAAGTTCCATGTGTTTGCTGTGCCACCAAGTCTGAATCGCCGTAACAGAGGACGTGTTGGACGCCTAGTTCCTTGGCGATGTGTAAGCCGTGAAGGAGTGCTTCGTATTCGGCAACATTGTTTGTTGCTTTGAAGTGAATTTGAAGCACATAGCTAAGCTTGTCTCCTTGCGGGTTTCTTAACACAACGCCAGCCCCCGAGCCCTGAAGCATTTTTTATCCATCAAAGTGCATGATCCAATATGCTTCTTCAGGGAGAGGTACTTCGTCCATGGCTTCTGTCCAGTCTGCTATGAAATCTGCCAAAGCTTGAGACTTAATGGCGTTTCTGAGTTTGTACGTGATGTCGAAGGCGGCGAGTTCAATACCCCACTTGGCAACTCGGCCTGTAGCATTTGTATTGTTGATTATATCTACCAGAGGTGCCTTGCTCACTACCGTGATTGAATGTTCCTGGAAGTAATGCCTTAATTTTTGGCGGCATAAAAAACACCATAAACCAGCTTCTGGTAATGCGGATAACGCTGCTTCGAGGCGGAAAAGACTTCACTGATGAAGTAGACCGGACGCTGTTCCGGAATATCTGATTTTTCCGTCATGCGTTCCACAACCAGAACTACGCTAACAACTAAGTTGGTTGCCGCGATGTAAAGCAGCATTGGTTCCTGCGTTCGAGGAGCTGCTAAGATTGGGGCAGATGTTAGTGCTTCCTTGAGTTGTGTCAAGGCGGCATCTGCTTCATCTGTCCACTCAAATTTGTCGGATTTCTTCAGAAGCCGGTAAAGAGGCATTGCCTTCTCTCCAAGACGGCTAATGAAACGACTGACGGCTAATGAAACGACTGACGGCAGCCGCCGAGCCGGAAAGTCGCTGCGCGTCCTTTAGGTCCTTGGGCCTGGATATGTCGAGGATTGCTTTGATTTTCTCCGGATTGACCTCTATTCCACGTTCGGAAACGATAAAACCGAGCAGTTTGCTGGCAGGAACCCGAAAACGCATTTTTTCGGGTTGAGCTTCATCTTATATACCCGGAGGCTATCAAAAGTTTCTCCAAGTCGTCAAGCAAATCCGCCTTCTTTTTCGACATGACGGCAATGTCATCTACATAGACGTGAACATTGCGGCCAATTTGCTCATGAAGGCATCTTTGCATACATCGCTGATACGTTGCGCTGGCATTTTTTAGGCCGAAGGGCATCGTGATGTAGCAGAAGGTCCCGTAGGGCGTAGTAAATGACGTTTTGAGTTGGTCGGATTCTCGCATTTTGATTTGGTGGTACCCGGAGTACGCATCCAAAAAGCACAACAGCTCTGAGCCGGCTGTGGAGTCTATGACTTGATCTATACGTGGTAAAGCAAAGTGGTCCTTAGGACAGCACGGTTCAAACCGGTATAATCAATGCACATTCTCATTTCCTTATTAGGTTTTAGAACCATTACAGGATTTGCCAACCAATCAGTGTGTACTACTTCCCTAATGAACTTGGCTTCCTGCAACTTGATCTCCTTCCCTATCGCCTTCCGCTTCTCTTCACCATACCACCTTATTCCCTGCTTCACTGGCTTGGCTCCTTTGTAGACATTAAGAGAGTGCTCGGCAAGTTCCCTTGGGACACCTGGCATGTCGGCTGACGACCATGCAAAAATGTCCCGATTCTCACGGAGGAACTTGACGAGCGCGCTTTCCTATTTGTCATCTAAGCCGGACTCGATGGTGACTTGCTTGGAGCTGTCGCCTGGGATCAGGTCCACCTTCTTTGTATCCACGGAAGCCTTGAAAGTCTTTTTGGGCTCGGCAGTCTTCACATTTTCCGGCAGCTGCGACGTATCAGTCTCCTTTTTCAACATGGCTAGCTCCTCAGCGAAGGCGGCATTGCCACGTTCGCACTCCTTTGCTTTCTTGAAGTTGCCATTGACGGTGATTGTACCATTGGGTCCAGGCATCTTCAGTTTGCTATAGATGTAACATGGCCGAGCCATGAACTTGGCGAAAGCTGGCCGTCCAAATATGGCGTGGTAAGTACTCTTGAAGGGGGCTACTTCAAATATGAGATACTCTGAGCGGTAGTTTTCCTCAGGTCCGAAAGTAACCTCAAGCTTGATGCTTCCCATTGACTTGGCTTGCTTTCTCGGAACAATGCCATGGAACTTGACTTTGCTATAATCAAGCTGGCTTTTCGACAAGTTCATGCGCTTCAGGGTGTCTTCGTACATGATGTTGAGGCTGCTGCCGCCGTCCATCAACACCTTGGTGAGTCTGAAGTTGTCGATAATCGGGTCGACGATAAGGGCGTATTTGTCGGGGTGAGGTACGTGATCTGGGTGATCATCTCTGTCCCAGGTGATTGCCTTCTTGGACCAGTCTAAGTACTGAGGAACATCAGGCACTGTGGCATTTAGCTCGCGCAGTTCTGCCTTTTCTTCCTTTGCCGAAGGAGTGCCCAAGAAGCAGACCAATTGGCCATGGACTTTGGGATACTTTTTCTCCTTGCGTGGCGGCTTAGGGTCCTCATCCTCCGACATGGAGACTGCCCCCTTGTCGTCTTCCATCTTTGCCTTCTCAGCTTTCTTGCTCTTTTTCGGCTTCCAGCCAACCTCGGGGTTTCTTCTTGGAATCCTCCATGAACCGGCATTCCCCCAGTGTGTGATTAACCTTCCCTGAGGATGCATGGATTGGGCAGGGTAAGGCTTTTGCCTAATCGTAAGTCAGGCGCTGCTTGCTGGAGCCGCCTTCTTTACCCTTTCCTTTCCACTTGCGATTTCTGACTTTGCCTTCGAAGGTGGCGGCGACCTCGTTAGATGGTCCGGCTTTGTCGTCCTGGGGAGCCTTACGCTTGTGACTTGCTCGCCTGATTGGCGCCATGTCACGAGCGCCGTCAACATCGCGTGTGTCATCATCCGCCTGTGCGTACATGGCTGCTATTTCAAGCATGACTCCGAGATCCTTGACCTGCATGCGTACTAGCTTGTGTCTGAGACTAGAGCCATTCAAGAGTCCGGTGGTGAAGGCATTGATTGCTTGATTGTCTTCCATGTTTTCACAGCTTGCCTTCGTCTGGATCCACCTTGCCAGAAAGCTTGTTGCAGTTTCATCCAGCTTTTGCACACAGCGAACCAAATCTGTATATGTGTTGGGTCGCTTGTATGTGCCCTGGAAGTGTTGTGTGAACACCTTTTCCATGTCGAGCCAGCTATGAATGCTTTTTTCCGGCAAGTTCTCGATCCAGCTTCTGGCTGTCCCTTCCAGCATAAGGGGAAGGAAGCGTGCGGCGATGAGGCCATTGCCCCCGGTAATTTCGACTGCCAGCGCGTAGTCTGACAACCATGAGTTTGGCTTGTCCGCTCCATTGTACCTCTGATGAGTCTTTGACACTGATGTCATGTCTCGAGGTATCTGAACGTTGCGGATGGCTGGGCCCAAGCACTCAGGCCCGAGGTAGGCGTCCTCCTTTCTTGCCTTGATGTCGTTTAGACGATGTCACGCGTCTTTCGGATCGAGCTGCCTGTTGGATCTGTCAGCGTTAGGCTCGTCCTGCGCTGCCCGATTATGCCTGGGCTCATTGTTGTGTCCCCGGCTTCCGCCTTCATGCCTGGGCAGTGGCGGTGGCGACGGTGTGCAGTCCCTGCTTCTTCTTGGCGGCGGGGCGTTGTCGCGATTTCCGCCACTCCTTGGCGGCTGCTTGTTTCCCCGGCTGCCGCCTTCATACCGTCTAGTCGGTGGAGGAGGTGAGGCCTCGCGTCTGTTGCCGGTTCGGGACGCTTCGTCCCGCTGCCTCCTGGGAGGTGGTGATTTACGCGGGTCCTTGTCCTTGCCTTTCCCCTTCCCATGGCTACTGGAGCCGGATGGATCCTCGGGTGACCACCAGTCGCAGCTTTGCAAGCGTCGGACTTGGACTCTAGCTTTCCTCCTCTTGCGTCCGCCATGTCGGCACGAGAATCAGCACGGGCCTGCTGCTCTAAAGCTTTATGAGCAAGGATCGAGGCATAATAGATCTTCTCATCCTTGTCATAGTCGTTGTTGTTGAGGATGTCTAAGGCGACCGCAGTGTTGAGGACAGGGGTGCAGAGAACGACGTCCCCGTTCTTGTCCTTACGCTGCGATGCTGAAGCCCATTCGAAACCAAGCCTTTGGGCAGGTGATTTGAAGTTGTTGGGCGACCGATCCCTGCCTTTCTTGCTTTTCTTGTCTGCCACATGTCCTGCCAGCTTGGGCAATGGAGTTGTGGTGAAGAGGTTATGTTTTGGGTCTAACTTGGCGGTTATCTTGGAGTTTTCCTCCTTGGCTTCGTCGAGCAGCACCTGAACCTCTGCTTGCTTGCTTTTGAGGTATTCGGTTTGCTCCACCAAAGTGCTTTGAAGCTTCTCCAAATCAGCCGGATTAGTTTTGTCGGTCACCGGCGTGTGCAGAATTTCCGGCAGGGCCGCCATGTTCCCTATCTTGCTAGGCTCGCCTTTCTCCAGAACCCTCTTCTTCGGAGCCGGCGGAGGCTCTGGAAATAGTGGATCGGTTGCCGGGGTCCCAACGTTGGCAGCATCTGCTGCTGCCGCCTGAGCTGAAGCCGTACCGGTGACATCCGCCACAAAGACCTGCTGCATGTTGGCAGACGAGCCTGTAGCCGCCTCGGAAGGCGGAGGTTCGGTGTATTGAAACACCTTTTGATCCTTTGCTCAAACATGCTTGCAGAGTCCTCTTCGAAATCAGAGTCTACGTTGACATGAACAGTAGATCTGGATCCGGCATCCGACATAGCCTCATCCTGGAACGCAGGGAGGATTGATTCGGGATCATTGCTATCAGGCTGGGAGTCGGATCCCAGTCCTGTCATGCCGACAAGGTGTAGATCTGAATCTGCTGACTCTTGGGAGGAGGCGGACTCAGATCCGTCTTGAACGTAAGCCTCCTGATTGTAGGGCGGGTGGGATGGCGAATAAATTCGCGGCAACCCATACGCCTCAGATGTGTAGCCGATGAATACATCGACACCGCCAAACGACACAACCTCACATCCGACAATGTAGTCTCCGCGGGGATGTAGGACTCGTCACAGCTGATGTAGTGATTGTTGCCGTAGCGCATGGCGCGGCCAACGGTGATGGTTTCGCCGATGCCGCCTAGGGTTTCCGCCTGGAACGTGACGCTTGACGCCTTAGGCCCCACGATGGGCTCCAACTGTCATCATATCGGCATCTAGAATAGGAGACGGGGTCCTGCTAGCCGAGAGTAAATCGTGGGGTAGAAGGTGGACGTCGTCGAGGTCGGGATCGAACAAGGCAGTTTACCCAGCTTCGGATCTTGCAGCGGTGGCGAGATCCTACATCCTGCTATAACTCACTATAATGGCAATAGCCTTGATCAGGTTACAATGACCATGAAGGTATGAAAAGTATGTTGTGTGTCACCTTAAAGGCGTCCCGAGGTCCGGCTTATATAGGCGGCCGGACCTAGGGTTACAAGGGACAAACGTGTCCGACAAGACTACAGAGTCCTAAACCTATCCGGCAAGTCACCGCCTTCCGTCTTGATCATGGCGGCATCATGGGCTTCAGTCTTGGGCCTCCGTCTTGCCATCCTCCGTCCGCCTTGTACGCCGACTATCTGGGCCGCCTGGCAGGCCAAAGCCTTCGCCACCATTATAGGCCACCCTGGACTAGCCGGATTTGTCCATGTCGGCGATACCCCCAGTAGGTATATCCCCAACAGCCGGCCTGCTTGCTGTATGTTCAAAGATCGTGAGACAAGAATGTCCGTCCTGCCGACTCCTTGGATTCGGCGGGATCGCCAAGCAGTTAGACGGAGAAGGTCAGTCCTGCCGACTCCTGGGACTCTAGATAGCCGACCAGTTAGACGGAGAAGGTCAGTCCTGCTGACTCCTTGGAGTCGGCGGGATCGACGAGCAGTTAGACGAAGAAGGTCAGACCTGCCGCCTCCCGGGACTCGGCCAGTACATATGGCTGTTTTAACGACACGCTATACATGATGCTAATAATCAACGGGTACAAATTATTATATCCTTATGTAAGGTCTAGGACCAAATTAGACAAATAACAAGCAGAAAACTAATTCGTGCAACTAAATGGCATGCAAACATAACGAACTTGTGATGGTTTTGGAATCCGCTGGGTGTGTTAAAAAACTGACGATGAGTCCTTATTGTTCGTCGGTGACCGGTGGAATATCGGTGCCGACGTCACGTTGATTTTTTTTCCCGTCAAGATCATGGGTTATGTCATCCTGGAGTCACTCGTGTGATCATATTGTCCTCATCCTCTTATTATTGTTCTGGCAAAGTGGTTTGTTTATCTTTTTTTACGATCCGTAGCTTATATGTGTATTATTAATTTATATTTTTTTATACAGAACATACTACATGGTCGACCATGTTTGCCACCGGAGTCGGCGGTAGTTGACAGTAGTTTAAAGTCAGGAATAAATGATGTTTTGACCAGCGATGCATCATCGCAGTCTATTCATAGGCGTTCCCGTCTGCCAGTTTACACGCGGTGTGTACATTCCGGCACAGAGGAGGCGGCAGAAAACAGAGGAACAGTCGTGGACGACGAGTACGTCTAGGGAAGGCGCGGCAATTAAGACGGAGAGGAACGCTGGTCAGGCAGACTCCAGGGAGTCGGCCTGATTGGATGGCGTATTAAGACGGAGAAGCGTTCTATTTTATACCGGGCAGCGTGTCCGCATTCGGCTTCCCAACGTCTCTCTTTGCACCTTGTTTGACAAGCTTGCTCCGCCTCACTGGTAGTCTAGGATTGAGCAAACCTACAGAGCGACCCGAACTGAAGGTTTTTCCTTTTTCCGCACACTTCATCCGTGTCTTTCGTCTATCTACCTTGTGCAAAGATGTCATGCCATGAACTTTGATGTGTGTAGTGCAAGGGCAGCCACTTGGTCTGTGGCCGCATCGTCGACGGCCTTTCCGGCAAGCGTTGGCAGATGTGCGAACACGACGGCGGCGGCTTGGACGACGAGCCGGCGAGAGGCACCGGCGTGCAAGTTCCGACGGTGGAGTGCCCTCACGACGACTGCCGTTGTTTTGTCCCCTACAACGAAGTCGACGACCACATGATCGCCTACTTGTACGGCCCGTGCACCTGCCCGGAGTCTGACTGTGACTTCACTGCCCCGCCAGCGGCGCTTGTGGTCCACCTCGAAGTAGCCCACTCGCTGACAGTGCGCATGTTACCTTACGGCATCCCCGTAGTGTCGCAGGTGGCGGTACCGGCGTCAGGCTTGCTGGGTCGGCGGCTCGTCGGCCAAGGAGAGGACGGTGCCGTGTTCGTCGTGTACATCGGCAAGGTAGGCTCGGCCACCATCGTGTCTTTCGTGTGCGTTAGGTCAGATGTGTGCTTGTTTCCGCGGTACCGAGTGAGGATCTGGGCTAATAGTCCATGGCAGCACTCTTTGGAAGACTACTGGAGGGACATCGCGAAGGTGGAAATCGAGGCGTCGAGCACCGTGTCGCCGGGCGACATGAATCCTGAGTATGTGAGGTCGTACCTTGCGGTTCCACCGGGGTACTTGGTTGGTGCTGGACCATCCAAGTAGATCTGTTTTTACATTTGTATCGCAAGGAACATCTCTTGATCCTGAAATTTTGGCTACACAAAAGAGACATTTAAGACGATCTTTTACCCTGAACAGTACACAGCCTGAAAATTTCTAACTTTTGCCAGATTTGTGATTTTTGTGTAGCCCAAAAACATACGAATTTTGGCTTGACAAATTATGTACTGATAAATCTCAACTTTATCTACATATATTGGATTATTGCTATAATTTTTTAAACATAAAATGTGGATTGAATTTTTTTATAGCACAAAGCATAGGAAGAGAATCTAGGAACGGGTCGAGTAGACAACAGCCGGGACCGACATCTCTAATGAAGCACAAACGGTAACTGTTTTCTTCGTTAAGCATTCGGTGTCGCCGGCTCCCTGGGGTCGGTTTCAACACCGTGCGATTCTAGGTCACGTGTCTGTTCCTTCGGGCGTACCTTTGGCCATCCAACGCGTGAAGTCGGTGAGGTAGGTGACGGCCAAGAGGCGCATCGAGAACGCAAGAGGACAGAAGGATTGGACGAACAGGAACGTGGAAAAAAACTTTGCGTGACGTCCTAACATAAAGGACAGCAATCCGAATAAGGATGGACGTATATTTAATAAGTTTACAGATCAAATATTCCATTTCCACCCCTCCGCATCTTTCGGTCTCGACGGCATCCTGGATTCGGTTTCAACAGCGTACGTTTAACCGTCACGTGTTTACCCCTCCCGTCATGTCTCTGGCCACCCAACGAGTGGAGTCGGCGGAGTAGGTGACGACTGATGCATGTAAAATGCATACATGAACTTTGCACTTTAATTGCTTATATTCCAATCATATTTGCATCATATAAGGGTTATATCAATGTTTTATAATGATTTTTGGGAATATTCATTTATTTCCTATTTTTATGGAATTAACCCTGCACAGGCAGAAAACCCCGTTTTCTTATTTTAATGTTTCAGGGACCCAAACGTCAACGAAATCACCTGGAAATTTACGGGCGTCAATATTTGGAAGGAAGAAGACCTGTGGGCGAAGGAAGCGAGCAAACGGAGGCCGAGGGCCAAACGAGGGGGGCCCACGCGGCCAGGTACTGTGGCCGCGTGGGACCCACCCATTTGGGCCTCGTGGCTCCGTTGCCGTCGATCTTCGCTCCACCGACATAGTCTTGACCTAAAAACGCCTATAAAAAAGGTCCCCCGACGTTCTCTGGAAGGAGCGCCGCACAAACACAGAAACACCGAAACGGAGATCAGGAGCTGCAGATTGGAGGGGGAAAACTCCGGCGGGGCGCTGCCGGCGTGGTCTCCATCTTCTCCATCGACTTCTCCACCGTCTCCATGATGAAGAGGGAGTAGTCCACCTCTGGACTATGGGTTTGTGGAAGTAACTTATGTATCTCTCCTCTCTTGAGCTTCACTAATTAGCACCGTATGAGCTGCTGAACATGATTACGGTCACCGTTGTAATACCTTTGTGGTGGATCTTTATGAGTTAATATATGTTTGAGATTGCAATGTTTGTTTCAGTTATGAGTATAGATGCATATTATGTACCCCGTTCTTGTCTACTTGTTTTGATCAAGCATGTTTATGAGAGCGTGTGTGGGGGAACGTGTGCATTAGTTGGAGTAACGGGGGTGGCTAGTGCAGTGAACGTGAGAGAAAGTTCTGCGATCCACTTTGGTATCTTTACCTTACTTTGTTACCTCACTAGGGATAAACTAAAATACCATGCTACCGGGGATGTGGGCGTGACCATTGCCACTACTCCATGACTAGATCTAGCATGTTCTTATTTTCACTTCATGTCATGATACTTAATGCTATACTCTGAGTTATCTTAATTACTGAGGTGTTATGATTTAGTTCGCATCTTGGTGGAGTATAAGAGAGGTTAATAACCAAAAGATCTCTATGTTAGGACGTGATGCCCATATATCTAAGTAACTTGTTATCAAACCCTGTGTTGCAATCTCATATGTTAACTTTGTGTGTTCCATTGTCTACCACTTTATAAAGAGAGAGTGCATTTGTGAAACCATGAACCCCAGTCCATTTTTAATCATAAGAAACACCTTTCCAACACCATATACCACTTTTCTATTTTCAGCCATCATTAAATCCGAAAATACAAAAATACTTTTCATCTTGCATACATCATTCAAAAACCCAAAAATATCATTTATCATTGCATCCACCATCATTGCATATTTATTTCTTGTTTGCATTGCATAACTATCCTGATATCATTCTTACACCTTGTGCTTGACAACCACAGGTGAGGTTGAGGACCAAAACATCTAACCTTGTTTTGTAGGTAACCAAAAGAAGGATAAGAAGATAAATCTACCACTTCAGATTCCCCGAGAGTTCGATATTAAACCCTCGAGTCACCCCTCGTGGGGAAAACTGTCTTCCACTTACTATACACTCTGCACTTGGAGTCTCAACCTAATCCCGTTTATTTTGCAGGTATCAAGACTTGCTCTTCGGGACATCAAGACGTTTTCTGGCGCCGTTGCCGGGGAATCGTAGCTGAGAGATTTATCCAAGGGTGTGCATCATCGCATTCATCTCACAACAAAGTCAACGTCACCAACTTGTGCTAACACCTAAGCTTGGGGAGGTTGCACCTACGTGAGCACCATCTTATCCATCTTTACTTACAAAGCAATTTATTTGTTTTGTTAGTGTCATTGCATATCATATCATATTTATTTCAGTTTTGCATAAAAAATAAAAATACCAAAAAAAACTTGCTATCATGGTGCTTGGAAACAAACAAGGAGGGAGTTCTCTAGGGAATTCTGTTTCTAGTTTTAAACAATATCATGGAGAAACATTAAAAGATGCTTGGGTAAGAATTAATAGGATGCATTATGAAGATCCTACACCTTGTGAAGATGAAAAGCTAAATCTTTATTTCTATTATGGAATAGATCCTTGGTATCAAAATGCTTTAGATGGGGCTACAGGTGGAAGTTTTGTCTTGTCAACACCACCTTGTGCAGCCATGACACTTAGAAGGATTTTTGGTAGCTTTGTGGGTAGCAAGAAAAAGTTGGAAGACACCACAATAGCACTTGCTTCATCAAAGGATAAATTTGAAACTAAGTTAGAAAAGCTACCTAGTAAGGAAGATTTTGAACAACTAGTTTCTTATTCTGAAAACATTATTCCAAAGATAAACAATGAATTGGTTAATGTCATGCATAAGTTGAGAATTTGTGAGAAAGAATTTCTGGAAAAAGATGTTTACCTGAACAATATTGAGGAAAAATTGGTTCGAGTTAGTGATTCATTGAGAAAAGATTCATCTCTTAAACATGTGAAAGAGGTTCCTGCTAGGCAACAAGTATGGGTTAAAAAGGAAAAGAAAGTTGAGGAAGTTAAAATGCTTAATGAAGTCAAGGATCCTTTGCTTGACTTAGAAAATTGTAGCTTGCATGAATTAATATCTATCTTACAAAAATTTGCAAGTGATCCTTCCATCAACACTAACCAAGCAGGTTTTGGTTCTTATATTGCTAATCATGTCTTGAAAGAAAAGATTGCTAGGTACAACCAAGAGGCTATGATACCACCTAAGCTTGGGGATATGTGGATACCTAAGGTACTAGTAACTATTGGAAAAGAGACACACCATGCCATACTTGATCTAGGATCTAGTGTCTCTGTTTTATCTAAAGAACTATATGAAGTGCTTGAATTGAAAAATCTTGAAAAATGCTCTATTGAACTAGCACTTGCTGATGACTCTATTAAACATGCTTTGGGAAAAGTAAGTGATGTTATGGTAGAGTTACATATGACTTTTGTGCCTGTGGATTTTCTAATCATGGATATGGGGAATAAAACCTCTAGTCCTATTATTCTTGGAAGACCTTTTCTTCGTACCACAGGTGCTATCATTGATTCAAAGGAAGGGAATGTAAAGTTTCAGTTTCCACACAAGAAGTGCATGGAACACTTTCCAAGGAAGAGGGAACCACCAAAGTTCAAGCTCCCTCATGAGCTTCGTCCACAATAAAACAACAAGTAAGAAGCCTAGCTATATGGCTATAAAGAAAGCGCTTTGCGGGAGGCAACCCGGTTATTTTTGTGTGTGATTTTTCTTTGTGTCCTCTTGCTGTAACAAGAGATTTTGTGTCTAGTTAGGTTCTGGAGTTTTTAATAAAGTGCCAAGTTTTACCCTTTTTGGTTTGAAAAAGTTGCTTATAGCGTTCGGAGATTTTATTCCTGCACAAGTCAGTGCACGGTATGATTTTTAATTCTTATTCTGTAACTCCGAATGAGCTCATATTTGAACTGTAGTTGCAACTTTTCATCCTCTGTATGCATGAATTTTTTCGGAATTTTTCGAGAAAGTTTGGTAGGGTAGAAAAATACGTTTTGCTGCTGCTGTTTTTCTGGACAGATTCTGTCCCATTTTGTTTGATGCATGCTTTGAGCTTTTAAGTTGAATCTTTTTGATCCAATTGAGTTTATGAGTAGGCATACAACATTATACACTTTCTGGACATTCATATGAATTTTTGTTCAAGGATTATATGCAGCAAGGAACCTATTTGTTTATCACTATTAATGCACCCCACAGAAAAGAGATGGGAGAAACGGTGTTTTGAAGTTTTTTCACAGGGATTGGAGGAGATGCACCAAGAGCTATCCAAGGATGGTGAAGACCATAAGCTTGGGGATGTGAAGACAACCCCGCTGGACCTACACACTCTCGGTTTGCACACGTCCAACTTCTGTTTTTCGATCGAAACACTTTATCGCATAAACTTGGAGCGTCTTTTTTTTTTTTTGTTTGAGTCTTGAGAGACCACCACACTATCAATTATATATGAGAGAGCTACTGGAAATATGGGTTGAAATATGTTGGATGCTTTTATAAGATTGGGAAAAGGGATGTTTGACTTGATTTTTAATGATACATATAGTTGCATGATTCATGAGCTTGTTTATGAGTAATAGTTTGCAAATTCTTTTTGTAGAGCTATCACTTATTCATGTTTTGGTGCTGATTGTTATTTACTTGGTTTAACATGGATTAGTTAGTTCTATGGACACTCATGCATGCATCTAGATGGTCAACTTTCTCCCTTTTGCTAGCCCAAAAACTCCAACAAGCAAAAACTTGTTTCCAACACCTTCAACCAAAGTTATTCCAGTGAGTCCACCATATCTACCTATTGGCTTTATGCTATTCCGAGTATGTTTAACATGTTGTTTGTGTTATCTTACCTCTGAATGAAAATGTTTATGTTATTGATTGCAATGGAAAAAAGTTGCTTCAGATTCCCCGAGAGTTCGATATTAAACCCTCGAGTCACCCCTCGTGGGGAAAACTGTCTTCCACTTACTATACACTCTGCACTTGGAGTCTCAACCTAATCCCGTTTACTTTTGCAGGTATCAAGGCCTTGCTCTTCGGGACCATCAACGACCAAGGGACGCGTTGACGACCCAGAAGGACAAAAATCTAGACCAAATAGAAAGCGAGAAAAAATGTTGCGTTGCACCCCAAACATATAGGAGAGCAATACGAAAAAGGAAGAACATATATTCACTTACTTTAAAAATCAAATAGTCCAACACTCGAAAAAATGATTCTGCGAGGGTAAACCGACATCACCCTGCGACACGTACAATATAAATCTATCAAATAAATGGACAGACGGCAACTTCGTGAATAAGAAATCCAGCATCGTGTAAGGGGATAACGATATTCGCTTCTCCGTCTTACCGCGCCGTCCGGCCACGCCGACTCCGGATGCAAGTGGTGCGGATGGTGATGCCAACGATGATGAAGAGGACGAGTGGTCTCTTTGGGCTCACGTAGCATCGCTCTTTTCCCTTTTTGGCGTTTCGATGTTAAAGGGTGAGAAGTAGTTCTATTAGGTTCTAGACGTGGGATTTGCAAGGGTTCGAGCACAAGGATTTGCCTTTATCATTTCTTTAGAGCTTGTGTCCATTTATCTTATGTTGGTTGTTCAACTTATTTGCTTTGGTATTTGTTGTGTGAGACTATGTTCCTACTTATGGTGTGAGACATGTGGATTTCATTATCTATGGTTGAGACATTTATATTTGTGCAATGGTTTATCTCTACATGCTTATACACAAGGTATGATTTCAATTTCAATATCTCAATATATTTGTTGATATGTCTCCTTGTTAAGCAATCTCTTCTTGTTTCCATATTATGTATGGAGTGGCTCTAAACCTATATGGTGTGCATTTGTATTCCAATGCAAACTTTTTATATGCACATGTTTAGGGGAGCCCCTCATTTGGTTATTGGAAACATGTGCTTGTTGTTAGAGTTTTATTGCAAATCCTTGTGCTGTCATCTAACACCAAAAAGGGGAGATTGAAAGAACATCTTTAGATCCTATGTGTTTTGTGTGTTAGGCAACAACACTAGGAACACTCTAATATGTTGCCAAGTGATGCAGGAGTCAAATAATAAATTAACACAAGGCATCGAAACAATTGGGAGGAAAAAAGATCAAAGAAATGCTTTGCAGGAAACTCCAGGCCGGAGTCTCCGGCCTGTCAAGACCGGAATCTCCGGTCCCTCGGACCGGAGTCTCCGGACTAAGGGGTTCAGAGTTTCTGGCCTGTCCAATTTCATCCAAACCCCCGGAGGGTGACAGCCTCTGTCTTCGGTCCGGAGGAACACCGGAAAAAGGCCGGAGTCTCCGGCCCCCAGAAGTGAAGTCTCCGGCCTCAGGGTTCTTGTCTCCAGTCTGGCCTGCACCTGCTTCGTGTGGACCGGAGAGACACCGGAAGGAGACCGAAATCTCCGGCCTGGACCGGAGTCTCCGGTCTGAAGACTCTGCAACGGCTACATTTACCCTCCACCTACCTCCAGCCAGCTAGCTCGCCCAGAATTGAATGCCCTCCATTGTTGCAATCTCAAAGCTCCTAGATCTCCCAATTCCTCCACCAAAACTTGTTGATCTTTGGAGGATTGAAGGAGAAGGCCCCGATCTACATCTTCACCAAGCCGTTCTTCATTTCCCCCTCATTTACTTGAGGGACCATTTGCTAGGGTTTCCATTGGGAAAACCTAGACCTTTCTTGTACTCACTTGTTGTTGTTGTTTCATCTTGTTGAGTTGGGAGCCCCCAATTTGGTTGTGGGTGTGTGCCCCAAGATTGTTGTAAAGGCTCCGGTTTCCGCCTCGAAGGGAACCGATAGTGGAAGGTGAACCAATCCTTTGTGGTGCGGTTCATCGGAGAATAGGGTGAGGCTTTTGTGGCGTTGAGCAAGCCTGTTGTGGTGAAGCTCACACCCTCCAACGAGAGGTACTCCCTAAAAAGGAGGAACTCGGGAATACATCCTTGTCTTCGCGTGCTTCCCTTTGGTTACCTCTATGCTTGTTTACCGTCTTTACTATTGTGTGTCTTGCTTAGTTGCTAGCTTGTCATATAGGTAAATTCATCGTAGTTGCATATCTAGAGAATTTATTTTGTGTCAAGCCTAAATTTGAAAGAAGCTAAAATTTGGAGTAGCACCTATTCACCCCCTCTAGGTGCGCCATACGATCCTTTCAATATTCCGCAACTAGTTGCGTCCGCACCTCATTATCGGATGTCATATTTTCGAGTTTACAAAAAATGTGAAATAAATCATGGACATTGTTTATGTTGTTTCTCGGGCATTCACAATTTTTTCATCTCAAAATATGACCATATGTGTTGTGTGCAAAAAAGAGAAGACACAAGTAAATAGTATCATGTACTATTCACACCTCATTTGCGGAAAGTCGTTTATGCTCCCGAGCTCCAGTGACCTCGCCCACTCAAAAAATTAAAAAACATATTTAAAAGTTTCAAAAAAATATGAAAAAATCATGTTCCTACGGATATATCGTATAATCGTGCAAAATATCAATGCAAAATACTTTATGATTTGAGCTACACAAAAAAGACAAAAGTTGAAATTTTGAAACTTTATATTGTTCACTATACTCAGATCTGTACATTTCTCTTTTTTGTGTAGCTCGAATCGTAAAGTATTTTGGATTGAGATTTTTCAAGTTTGTAGGAAATATCAGTAGGAACATGCATGATTTTTTTCAGAATTTTTTGAAACTTTTAAATATGGTTTTTATTTTTTTGAAATGGTCGGATCACTGGAGCTCGGGAGCACCAAATCTACACTCCCTCATTTGTCTTTTTTGTGCCGGCTACATATTGTCAAATTTTTGGGTGATTTTTTTTTTGGATGCACGATAAACAACATAAGTAATGTACACGATTAATTTCACAGTTTTTGAAAATTTATAAGCGCGACATGTGGAATGGGGTGCGGGCGCAACTAGTTGCAAACTTTAGTTTCTCCAATGTTGGTATAGTCAAGTCGATGTACAGTTCAGTTAAAAAAAAGTCGATGTATAGTTTCACTGAGAGGTCTCTTTCACTGACATCTGGGACCTCCGGTAGGGCGGCAGGCCCACCCACGCAATAAACAACCGCGAAAGGGTCTCGATTTCGATTTTTTTTTTCCCGCAATAAACAACCGCGAAAGGTCCTTGCCGCGCGCCCACGCATACTGCTCCTCCCCTCCCGCCAGATTATTTCGCCACACCAGCAATCCGCGCCACAACGCATCCAGTCCGTCCACACCAAACAGCGCTGGATGCATCCAGCCGTTGCCAGTCCGATCCGCGGCACAAACCCCTCCACCAATCAGAGACCACCAAAGCGCCTCTGTAAATCCACCCAGCTCCATCTTCTCCAGCATCGCATCCCAAGTTCCCCACCTTCCACTACTCCCAAATCCACCGGCGAATCCCGTCCCGCAGCAGCGATGGCCCCCAAGGCGGAGAAGAAGCCGGCGGCGAAGAAGCCCGTGGAGGAGGAGCCTACGACGGAGAAGGCCGAGAAGGCGCCGGCCGGGAAGAAGCCCAAGGCTGGGAAGAGCCTCCCCGCCGGGAAGACCGCCGCCAAGGAGGGCGGCGAGAAGAGGGGCAGGAAGAAGGGCAAGAAGTCCGTCGAGACCTACAAGATCTACATCTTCAAGGTCCTCAAGCAGGTCCACCCCGACATCGGCATCTCCTCCAAGGCCATGTCCATCATGAACTCCTTCATCAACGACATCTTCGAGAAGCTTGCCGGCGAGGCCGCCAAGCTCGCCCGCTACAACAAGAAGCCCACCATCACCTCCCGGGAGATCCAGACCTCCGTCCGCCTCGTCCTCCCCGGCGAGCTCGCCAAGCACGCCGTCTCCGAGGGCACCAAGGCCGTCACCAAGTTCACCTCGTCTTAGATCTGGTTGACTGTACCCGGTAGTAGATGTAGTTTGCACTGTGACTCTAGTGGTTGTCGTCTCTTGTTATCTGCAAGTAGTGTTAGTTCTAATGCTGGATTAGTGTTGCTGAAAGTTGCCAATGGTTTGTTGGCTGGTCGGTTGTAAGATCTGAAGTATGAATGCATATGCTTTTGGCAAACTGAGATTCAGAACAATGATGTATTTCTGCTACTGGTTACTGGATCCTGACTAAACTTTTATGTTTTTAGATGCCCGATTCTCCGTTTTCAATTTATGCATATGCTTTTAGTTACTGTCAATTTTATTTCTGAACGAAGTGTTGTTAAATGGAATGGTTTGTTGTCTGCTTTTAGGAACGAATTGTGCTCTAATGTTCATTAACACGGAGAGAAAGAATGAGAGCAAACCAATGCGTGTTCAATGATCATTAACAGAAGTAGTTAAGAGTGCTTATGATGCACCTGCTTTAGTTGTATATCAGCTAATTGGCCAGCATGTGTGGAGTAGTTTGCTGTACAATTGTTTTTGGTCTGAAAATGTCAAAAGTGTGAGTTGCATACTTGCATTTTTTTCCGGGAGGTGTTCCCTAAGCAAGTTACTGTAGACATGCTAACTTATTGCCTCTTGTTCACTGAACATAAGTTAAAATCTTGTTGTGAATTGCTACAGTAGCATTATGTATATTTTTCGATTTGTGATGACTGTAGTGACCTGAATCCACCCACCTGTATTTTGGCTGCTGTGACTAGTTGTCGATTCTGGTTACCTGCAAGTAGTAGTACTACTGCCGCATGAGAATTGGCCAACCACTGTAAGAACTGAACTATGCAATGACGATGCTTTTGGCAAACTGAGATTCATAATGTTATGAACTTATGATGCATTTCTGCTGGTACCTAGATACTGATTTGTTCCTAGATTTCATTGATTATAGCTTATAGGTGCCTGAACTAAAAATCTACTCTGAATTTGATTATAGGGAATGACTATGCCCAACTCTACTATCAGTTTGATTATAGAGTTTTCAGTTTCCAGAAGCAAGGGAAACCTAGTGCTGTTAAAGATCAAACTGAATTATCTGCTACTAGTACATATGATGTTTAAAAAGATGTTAGTGAATCTATTTGGAACACACCAATAAACCCGTTAATTGTTGGAATGATTGTGATGTATGTTTGGGTCAGATTTAGTATAAATTTGTAGGGCACTTATTACAAGGTAAGCAACGTTTCTGTTCCGAGCAATTCCCTATTTTTTGCTTATCTTGGAATGGTAGTAATAGACTGCAATGTTCCTGTAAGACAGAACACCATATGTTTGGTCACAAATTGTTGGGCTGTAGTGATAGTTAGAAGTTGCAACTGTTCTGGCTTATCAGAAATTTCAAAAATGTCTCGGAGATGTTTATTAGACAAGAGTTTGGACTTGGACTTGAAATCATCAACATATATATGGAGGTATGTTTTTCTTCCAAATGCATTGATCGTGATAGCTCAGTAACCTCTTCATTCAGGGCACTATGAATTATATTTTGAGTTGGTTGATTTTCTCCCTCTCTCTATATATATCGTTTGTGACATGGAATTACATCACCGCGTCAATATATATTTATATGTGGGCTGGTCTGACCTTATATGCGTAGTTTATATATTTTCTATGGATATTTGGATCCTATTGGCGTGCATTGATAGGGAATTTCTTTTTTATTGGTACATCTTGAGCGTCACTGAGATCTCAAGTTATTTATGCTGTAGATTTAATATATTTGTCCACGTTGTGTTCCTCTACTCTCCCGTTGTCTGTGAGAACTAATTCAGACCAAACGCTGGAAGCAATTATCTGCTATATTTTTGTTCAAACTTGCAGAGATAGCCTGGATACTAAAATGAACTTCTATACTGATTGTGTTGACCTCTTCTGAATAACTTTTGATCAAAGTTCACACTTTCCAACTATTTTTTTTCATTGGGGAAGTTTAGAGGCACAGTTATCTTCGCAAAGTGGAATCAAAACATTTTCCTGTTCACATTTTCGTGCAAGTAAGGAAAGTGCAGGAGCCAGGCTTGGTACTCTTCGACGTTCCAGAATCGGGCATGCTATCATTTACTGTTTCTTCTGTCGTACAGTTATGATTATCACAGTCCACATCATAAGTAATTAATCAGTTAGATTATTAATCACAATCAAGGGAAGATAGGATAATGTCACAAGCGGTAGTAGATGTAGTTGGCTGATGTGACTCTAGCGGTTGTCATCTCTGATTATTTGCAAGTAGTGTTAATTGTAATGCTGGTCGAGTATTGCTGAATTTGCACATAGTTTGTTCGCTGGTCGGCTGTAAGAACTGAATTATGAATGCATATCCTTTTGGCAAACTGAGATTCAGAACAATGATTACATTTCTGCTACTGCTTACCGATTTCTGTCTAGACTTTATATGCTAAGCCGCTGATGATTTTGGGTACCAGTTCCTCCCCGTTGTGTTCCCTGCCAATCTTTTTAAGTTTTGTGAAATGAAGGGTTGCTGTCCATATGTGCAGCAGGAAGAATCCAAGCAAAGCAAATGTTTGGCCCTGCCATATGTTTTCATTTATGTTCTAGTTAGAGCATCTCCACTCGCGCCCCCCAAAACCTGTCCGGATATGAGCCGGCGCAAGTGCTTTGGGGCGCGTCTGGACCAAACGTCGCGTTTGGGGGCGCCCTCTCCCCACTCGCGACTCGCCGCCCCCAAATAGACACCCCAAATCATTTTTTTGCAAATTCAAATTGTGAAACTTGATCAAAGTCTTGGCAACATAAATTAAAAGTCTCCACCACACAAATTCATAGGCCACACAAGTTCAAAGTCTAGCCAACACAAAAAAGAGGCGCATGGTGCGCGGCGCACTCGCCGGGAACGAAATCAGGCGGTCATGTCGATGTTGCCGCCGTCGAGGAAGCCCTCGCGGGGGGTGCCGTCCAGGAAGCCCTCGCCGTTGGTCTCGCCGCCGGTGTCGTCGTGGGCGCAGAGGATACCGTGGCTGGTGTCGAGGATGCCATCGCAGAGGGCGGTGCAAGGCCCATCTCTTGGAAGATCGCCGAGCGCAGCAGTTCGCACGCCGCCGAAGCCGCCGGCTTCGAAGTCGGGCGAGGTCCGCGGGCTCGGGGAAAACCTTGACATGCCAAGAGGGGTGGCGGAGTCGTGGATGTACGGCGAGTTACCTGGAGAAGAGCTTCTTGACCGGTCGGCGGCGGCGGCGACGCTGCTCTCTTGGCTTCCACTTGGGAAGAAGAAGCCTTCGCCCGCCTGCGACATGGACGCGATGTTCGCCAGCTGCTCCAACTCCGCCTTGGTGCGCCGCCGCCCGTTGCGCTCGGTCGTGCCAATCTTGCGGCGGAGACAGTCCAATTCCCATTCGTCCACCGACGTCCCGTCTGGCTTTTCCTTGGGAGGGCGCGGCGTGTAGCGACGCTTGACGCCGAGCGTGCCTCCCGTCGTCGCCTTCGCCTTGGCCTTTGGTTTCGGTGGCGCACGCGGCGGAGCCATGGCGGCGAGGACGGCGGGAGAGGAGAGAGGGAAAATGGCAGATCTGGGGAAAACGGCGAGAGAGGAAAGGAAAAAGAGGGCGAGTTTGGCGTGCATTTTACTCTCTCTATGACAGGGCGGCCCCACGACGCGTTTCATTTCGTCCGGCGCTACCAACACGACCCCCAGAAAAATGGGGCTGGACCGGTAGCGCCGGACGAAATTTGGTGCGCGCCCGGACGAAATGGGCCTTTGGGGGGCGCGAGTGGAAGCCCTTTTTCGCTCGGCGCGTTTTGGGGGGGTGGGGGGGGGGGGGGGGGGGGGGGGGGAGTGGAGATGCTCTTAACAGTGCTTATGAGTTAGTTATTAACATATCTGCCAATTGGCCAGCCCGCGTGGAGTAGTTTGTTGCACAATTGTTGTTGGTCTGAAAATACCAAAAGTGCGAGTTGCATTTCTTGCGGGGAGGTGTTTCTTAAGCAAGATGCACTACTACACTAGTAGGCATTATCTACCTTTGCCTCTTGTTCACTGAACAGAAGCGAAAATCTCGTGATTTGCCACGGTAGCATTATGTACAATTTGGGATTGTGGTAACTGTCGCACAAGAAAATCTGTACTCCTATAAGCATACACATAGTGCACACACTTATTGTTTTGAACAAATAGTACTATTCGTTTTATAGCACACGTTTATCTTTTTTGAAATTGAGAGCGATATAAAACAAGCCATGCGAGGTCACTTGTTCATCGCTTCAGTCTTCAGTAGCAAAATGCGGAGACCGGATCCTGATCCAAGAGAGGTCCACGCACGCAAGACGCAACTAAGCAATCAGAACGCAGGAACCACCACGCCACGGATCCCTCCCCACGATCCGCGTGCCTCACCTGAAACGAAATCCTCGCCGTCTACTCCCGCAAATCCGACGCCCAAAACCCACCCTCCCATCCCAAAACTCGGCGCGCCAAGAAGATCCAAAATTTCGCCAGAATCCCGCCCACCCGCCGCCGGCCGCCTCGTCACCATAAAAGCACCCCGCTCCCCTCCCTTCTTCCTCATTCCAACTCCCAACCTCCACCAGATCTCCCAGCCTACACCCAGCAGCCTCCATGGCCCGCACCAAGCAGACGGCGAGGAAGTCCACCGGCGGCAAGGCGCCGAGGAAGCAGCTGGCGACCAAGGCGGCGCGCAAGTCCGCCCCGGCCACCGGCGGAGTGAAGAAGCCCCACCGCTTCCGCCCCGGCACCGTCGCACTCCGGGAGATCCGCAAGTACCAGAAGAGCACCGAGCTGCTCATCCGCAAGCTCCCCTTCCAGCGCCTGTCAGGGAGATCGCGCAGGACTTCAAGACCGACCTCCGCTTCCAGAGCTCCGCCGTCTCCGCGCTCCAGGAGGCCGCCGAGGCCTACCTCGTCGGCCTCTTCGAGGACACCAACCTCTGCGCCATCCACGCCAAGCGCGTCACCATCATGCCCAAGGACATCCAGCTCGCCCGCCGCATCCGTGGAGAGAGGGCCTAGAGTGAGTGCTTGGTGGCGCCTGATCTGGAGGTGTAGAGATGTTAGCTTATCTTGTGAGTTGTAAGTGTGTTGGAATCTAGAAGGCGTGGTAGGAGTTTCGTTTGTGCTGTGATGGGTTTGTTATGTTCCGGTGTAGTAGTGTTGATGTTACCTCTTGTTACCATCAGCAATGGAAAAAAGTTGGCTATCAGATCTGAATGTTGTGCTCTGAACATTTAATGTTTTCTCAGTATGATGATGATGCCACGGATTTGCGAATTCCGGGTTAGTTTATCCTGATACGTTCTAATCTGTAACTGGAATTTGTATTGTCAGTTGAAAGCTCCATATTGCACACCATGTCTGAATACCTCTGTATCGGTTCATGTTCCAATCGTGCCTACACATAGAGCAGCACGAGTTGCTCTGGTCTAGGCCCATATTGCAAACCATGTCTGAATACTTCCGAACATGTTAGTTTCTTGTTAGCCAATTGCCTCTGGTTGGGGTAGGAAGATTCACTCGTTTGTGCTGTGTCGCATGTGTTATGGTGCTATACTGCTATGTAGTCTCTGATGGTACCATCTTGTTATCGTCATCAATCGATGGAAAGTTCTCCTGATGTTTTTTTTTAGAAAAGGGGGTCCCCGTTGTTGTGCCTATGGTTTGGTTTACGCGAATGTAGATAGATTTCGTACTGAACTTTTTCAAAATTGCTTGGACAGCTTCAGTGATGGGCAGTGTAGCTTCAGCCGGGTTGGATGGATTTAAGCACTGAATCTGATCTTGTTACGGCATTATCTAACAAATTCAAAACCATTTCAGGTTGCTGAAAGAATCACACGCCGTTCAGTATGCCCGTGGTCACTTGATTCAGACACAAAGGGGAGGCAAGAGAATGGAATGGATATTAGTTTCTTCCTCTTTGGCTGTCATCACTCTGGTACGCAAGAACTGCAGTTATGTATGCGTTTGCCCTGCAATGTATGTACTCTCTGATGGTGCCATCTTGTTGTCATCATCAATGGAAAATTATCAAACATCTGTGCCTTTTGTTTGCTTTATCTTAGTGGATAAATTTCTCACCGAGTTTTCAACGCTGTTTGGAATTGATGTACTGAATGTCTGAATCTATGTAAAACGAAGCTTCTCGGGCTTCTGTTAGACACTGTCTTCTTACTGAATCTATGTACTCCTGATTCAGTGAAAGCTTCTGTTAGACACTGTTAGAGTAACACCAATCCACTGAAAGCGATTCCTAAGCAAATGTTCAGTGAAAATTCATCAAACTCAATTTCCTCCATGTCTGATGACTGGCCGTATCCTGTTAGCACTGAGTATGTCATTCCCCGATGTGTCGTAATGGATTGCTAACCTGATGACTGGACGTTGTTTTTAGAAAGATTTGCTGGGTTGTGCTATGGTGGCCATGTTATGCTGTTATTTAAGCCTCTGATGTTACCTTTCTGTTTTTTACAGTGCTACCGTAGGGTAATCCCCTATGGTGTAATTTTCAATATATATACGAAAATAGATAGTTATTACATAGAAAAAAAACCCAGGTCTAAAGAGTCAAAACACCATGACTCACCCTTGAAAAGAGCAAAAAGCTAGGCTATGGAAATACAAGGGAAATCCAATCAACAAGCTTCTGAACAAACGCCGGCTTGATTATGTACTGATGCAGTAATAGGTCTGTTTTAGTACGAGCTCTCCAGCTAGCCAAAGATGGGGCTATCCTGTTGAAAATAAGGTCATTGCGTTCCTTCCAAATGTTCCAAGCAGCCGAAGCAAAAATCTCAAACAAACCTGGTCCGACGAAGGACGTGGCTGCTAAAGATATGCGTTCCCCAACACCGACTGAAAGATACCAAGCAATGCCAGCAGCTAGCAGCAAAATCTCAGGAAAAAAAGAGATGTTCGCATGGCTCCAACCTGTTTTGTTTACACACAACACAAGCTGGACCCCATCAATGTGCCAATGCTTTCTCAGCATCAATTCCTTGGTGTTTAAGCGATCATTAATCAGGAGCCAAATGAATTACCATTCTGTTATGATGAATGAAAAGTTAGTCCTCCTTTGTGCCCGGGCTTGGATCTCCACTCTCCAGCTCCGTGAGAAAAACTGGTTTAGCATCGATGTTGATCACATCAGAGGCGGTCGGTGGAACCCTGATCATGTCATGGAGGAGCCCCTCGCTTTCGGCTCCTCGTGGCACCTTTCGTCCCTCGGTGACGGCCTTGGCAATTGGCCAAACAAGCTACGGCCGTGGGTGACAACTCACAGGTCAGCTGCATGCGCAGTCGTGGGTTAAAACCGCGACAACACACTTCTGACATCTAGGAAGGTAGCCGTATGCAGGCGGTGGCGGTGGCAGCGTAGAGGACTTCAATCTTGGCGGCCGGAGCTGGTCGCCGCGGTTGGGGCAACTCCTGCGGGCGAAACCATGTGCCTATCATGAAGAGGGTAGCATGCGCGGCTCTCGCGACGAAGTCACTGCCATCCACCTGGCATGGTTAACGGAGCTGCCTTATCCTTCTTCCTCCGGGTGCCTTGCTTCTGGGTCTTGTTGGCCCTCTACTCTGCGGTGAGCTCCTTCTTTGGCTTCTTGGTGGATCGGCCACTATATCCAGGACCACGGGCCGGTCGGCCAACGGTGGCGTCGACCATGGCTAGGGCAGGAGCTGAAGCTAGTTTTGGAAGAGGAAAGGTCGGGGGGCTGCCAAAGGGAGGACAGAAGATTTGTCCACACATGTTCGGTAGCCGACGTAAACCTGATCCAAATTTGGGTCGGGGTGTTGCTGACAGAATAATAGACAAATGTTTGTTTACATCGCCGCGTTGAGACTTGGTTTCGGCAGCGCGGACAGCGACGGACACAGACGAACTCAATGCGTCGACCCATTAAAGTTGACCTACGTGCCCATATTTTCATGTGATGCTTCTGCATTGTAGTGAGCCAAAAGAGCAAGAAAATCATTTACAGATATTATGGTACTCGTATTTTGACAGTTATATTTCGTATTTTGACGGTTTCCACAAGGGGAAACTTGATTTGGAATGGCCATGCGGGTCCAGTGATAGCCTTGGGCCGGGCTCTCCTCTACTGGGCTTTCTACCCTTTTTAGAGAAATGCTTTTTTCCCTTTCCATTCCATCCTCCACATCCGCCACGCCGTCTCTGCTTCCACACGGCACCACCTCCTGCTCCGCCGCTCGTCTCGGCTCCGGCAACGCCCAGGCCTAGCACCAGCGAAACCCTAGCATCCTCCTCGCGGGATTCCGTCTATCCCCGCCGCGCCGTCCGCCGGCGGCCCGACGATGGAGACGGAGGCTGCCGGCCCTTGCTCGAAGAAGAGGAAATCAACGGGACTCGAACCACTCGAGGCGACGAACCCGGCAGCGGCGGCTGAGGAGGAAGGGCACGGTCCAGGATCTGCGGCGGAGGATCAGGAGCCGCCGCTTCCCGGAGCGCATGCGGGCGGGGAGGACCTCATCAGCCGGCTCCCCGACGCCCTCCTCGAGGAGATCATCTCGCTCCTCCCCACCAAGGATGGCTTCCGCACGCGGGAGTACGCCTCCCGGTGGCGCCGCCTCTGGCGCAACGCCCCTCTCAACCTCGACCACCACCAGCTCTGCCAAAACCCTGAGGACATCTGCGCCGTCATGTCGCGCATCCTCTCCGCCCACGAGGGCACCTGCCGCCGCTTCTGCGCCCCCCTCCGAGCCGCCACCGCCGACGCCTGGCTCCGCTACCCCGCCCTCCATAACCTCCAGGAGCTTCAGCTGTGCGGCTGGGGACTACTCCCGTTCGCTTATCCACCACCAAGGCCGCAGCAGCCCTCCCGCTTCTCTGAAAACCTCTGTGTTGTCACCATTGGAGATATCCAGTTCCCTGAAATCTCAGCCTACGCGATTCACTTCCCTAACCTTAAGAAGCTCGAGCTTGAACGGGTCAGCATCTGCGAATACGCGTTGCAAACCATGCTTGCGCGTTGCCCTGCTTTGGAGTGCTTGATGATTGCGCACTGTAGTAGCTTCCGTTGTGTCCGAATCAACTCCATTAGACTTAGAAGCATATGTGTGAAAGCTGATTATCATGAACACACGTTTGGGGAACTCATCATCCAGAATGCCCTTGTCTTGAGAGGTTGCTCCAGCTAATTGCAAGTCAGCCACATACAACGGTGATCTCCACGTCTAAACTGGAGACGTTAGGTTGCTTTTTTTCTGATCGTAATCATAGTACCAGACTCGTGCTTGGCTCCACAGTTATTCAGGTAGCTCTGACGTTCCTACTTGCCTTCTTACTTGCATTTCTATGTGCTAAGAATTATATATTTTCTGCACTGATAAATGGCCTAATGTTTGTCTTGTATGTTCATGAAGGGACTGCTTGTTGATAGCCCAACGCCAGAGGTGCGCACTGTCAAGATTTTGTCTGTCGATATGCGTGCTCTTAGTCTGGATGGTGTTATTGACTTGATGAAGTGCTTCCCATGCTTGGAAAGGCTGTATATTGAGGTGACTGTTATTTTGTGATGGTTCATAGTATTCAGTTCTTGTTTGATCTACTTACTTACTGTTCTGAGATGGTTGGTTCTAAATTCTCTATTTTATTTTTCAGTCTGCTGGACCAGGGAAACCCAACATATGGCGTCGTAATCAGCGAGAGCTTCTAACAACTTTTGACATCCGTCTGAAGAAGATTTCCTGGCGATATTATAGGGGCATCAAGTCACATGTTGACTTTGCCACATTCTTTGTGCTAAACGCCAAGGTGCTAGAGTTAATGACTTTTCAGGTTCACTCTGACGATTACAAGGAGATGAAATTTGCAGAGCAACGTGAGAAGCTAAAGCTGGACAGGAAGGCCTCAACAGGTGCTCGGTTCCATTTTACACAAGATGACTCTCATCGCTACGTTGAGGATTTTCGTGTCCATGATTTGGATCTAGCTGATCCCTTTGAAAGGAAAGATCCTTACGAGTTTCATGATTTGAGCTAACTATGTTAGTTCTCACAGCTGTTGTTTTGTAAGTTCATGTTATCTTAGAACCTTGGTATTCATGTTGTTTGTTCTGTCGAAACCAATCTGTGCTCATATGCACGACGAGAAATTACAGAGCTGTGTGGCTTCTGAACATCTAATTTGATGCCTGTCGGCTGAGCTGTTTGACGAAGCCATGCGAATTGATTGTGTTCTCCCAGAACATGGTACTACTGTGGTGATTGCTTTGGTGTAAACATGTCTTACCTATCTTTTCTTTTTCTTTTTTGCAAGAAAATTGTGTGGATCTTAGGTAGCTGCCCATTCAGAATGCTCTGTCTTGTCTCCAGTATACATGAACTATTTGAAGTGTGGACCTATCACTTGAGCAGGAACACCTAGAGGTGGCTTCATCATGGAAGCAGGGAATTGTTTTTGTTTCCAGGACAAATGGTCCTGATGTTGTACTGCTCAGATCATGTTCAGCGTTGGCTGCAGACCAGCTGGGCTTTTTGGTTTGAAAGCTAAGTATATGTTCCATCAGAGGCAAACTAATGTTATCAGCTTGTAGGAATCATCAAATCGGTGTTATAAATATTTCCCTGCTTGACCTGGTCTATCAGGACTTGGGAAGTGAAGTTCCTGATCTATCACTTGAGCCGGAACATTCATTTTGGAAGTAAATTGTTTTTGTTTCCGGCGGTGCTGGCTGCTTTGCCGTCGATTTGCTGACTTTTTTTGGAGGTTAAAAGATATAATTCATCGGAAGCAGAGTATAGCTTGTAGAAATCATCAAGCTGGGTCAGGAGGTGAAGGTTGAGTTTGGAATGCATAGGCAACACAATTTGTTCCCGTGCTGACGTGCTGATGTAAATGCTGAATTTGGAACATTTTAACCTTGTGACCCGCCGTCGCCTGGTCGTCGCGGCTCCTGTGACTCAGACGGCTTGACGGTAGATGAAGTCAATCGTCCGTGTTTGTATCTTCTTGTATATACACACATTGATGATCGACAAATGTTCACATCGTGGTACTCATGTGTAGGATAAAGCATCGGAACGGGGAGCAACTAGATGATGTATGTGTCGAATATGTATACGAGTAAGACTTGTAATTAACGGAAAGTTAAGTGTTTGAGTCGAACACGTACAACCTGACATAATATATGAAAACACCGTGGGTAGCCAAATTAGACTAAACGAAAGCTGGTAGGCTAGACGCAAAATCAGTAGAGGATGGTCCGTGCGAACAACTTTATTACCAAAAGCACGTTAAAATGGAAATCCATATTAGCTCTAGATGCACCCATTGTTCAAAAAACCTTTTTCAAAATGTCAAAAAAATCCAAATAAAATTTTCGCATATACTAGATGGCATCATAGGCTAGCACAAAAAGTTCCGCCGAGAAAAGACATTTTTGTGACCTGCGCAAAAAAGACTAATCCGGGATTTTCAAAATGACTTTTTACGCGAGTTATTTTTTTTCTTTTCTGCACAGGTCACAAAACGCAAATTTTTTGTGCTAACACAAAATGTCTTGATGTATAACCGAAATTGAATTTGGATTTTTTTATATTTTAGAAAAAAGTTAAAAATGTTTTACATAATGGGTGCATCCGCACCCGTGACCCGAATCGCCGTGTAAGAAAGAAAGTTTTACTATGAATTAACCTTTTCTACAGAGAAGACACTGCAATTGGTTTTAGCCAAAAGAACAATAAAAGCCTATACATATCATATATAATGGTATTTTGACAGTTAAAAGCTTATATTTGTATCATGCCAGTTATACGAAGTAGCATGATCTGATTTATGATAGAAGATAGGAAAACGAGACATTGCTTGTATTTCTAACTTGTATAGTACAATCGTCATAGTTGTGATGGACATGCAATAAATAAATACTGCGCACACCACTTTTGAAACAGCTGCAGGTTCTATTATTGGGGAAGCTGAAAAGAACGAGATATGTATTGTAGAATCAGATAACTATTGCCATGAAGTGTTCTGTTACAAGTGTAATGCATGCCAAAAATTCTTGGCAAATGCCTTACAATAAGTAAAACCATATATGTGTGCAAGTCCTCTGAGAACAAAAGAGAAGAACCTTGGCCAAAATATGAAAACATAGATGGAACTGGATTTTACCCCTACATGAAAACATAGACGGTTTCACCCAAACTTAAATAATTAAGGATTCCTGTTGCATCTGGGAGCTTTCTCATCACTCATGCAAAGCCTGCTTATCAGTTCCAAGATAAAGATGGGATTCCACGGAAGGATATGCCTTGGAAGATGTTGTATATTTTCTGGCATGCATGGTCAGTTGGCGTGAACATCTCGGACAGCCTCACAGTCATTCTTGTAAGAATCGGTGCACATCTGAATAAGAGCTCAAAGAAATGAAGCTCATGATCCTCTCCACTCTCCTTTCATGCCGTCGATTTCGACCTCTTCAAGATCAGGCAAGGCGATAGTCTGGGTTCTCCGGCTCATTTCCCCATCATGACAACGACACTGTATATGGCGTTTTTCTTCATCCTACGTACAACAAATGGGAAATTTTTGCTCAAAGCCGTAATTTTTGCCCAACAATTGTGAGATAATTAGTACTCCCTCCGTCCAATAGTAACCGTCTCAAGTTTGCCAAAAAATGAATGTATCTAGACATGAAACATGTATGGATACATCCACTTTTTGACAAACTTGAGACAGTTATTATTGGACGGAGGGAGTACTATAAGCAGAGCAGGGAAACACCTCGGATCTAAGTAGGTCGACCTTGAGCCTTCGTATAGCACTGAGAATGCAATCACTCTCAAGGAGACGCAACACAAACGCTCCGAAAACATGCCGCCTCGTGGTGAGATATAAGTTTAAGACAGAGATGTCAGCAACAACGAGATGTTTCTGTATCTCTTGCACGAAGGTGTGATCTGCATCTTTAAAACCTTCGTAGCCCTGCAAAAACAATTTGGCAGGATATGTATGAGTCATAATGCGTTGTAGGAGTACTAATTAAGTTGAGCAAAGAGAGAAGACATACAAGATCCGCGACATCCAGCAGAACGCACCTTGGACCGTTCCCCTCCTCCCGCACAGTAGAGAGAGGCGACTTTTGAGACTTCCTTCTGCTCCCACCTCGCCGCCGGCGATCCGCGTGATTTCCCACCCTCCGGCGGCCGCTCCGGCGGCGGGAGGGTGGGGAATCGCCGGATCCCGGCGTGTACATAGTGTAGGTAGCAGTAGGGCTTCAGCCGGCGGCGTCATGGAGGTGGTGGCGTGCTCGGTGTCGAGTTTGCAGGTGGTGCTCGTCCTCTCTGGCGGTGAAGCTCCTTGGAGTTCCACGGCGGAGCGCCGCCCCCTTCCTCGCGCTCGCGGTCCTCTGGGATCGCCGTGTGCGGGGCTCCCCCCTCCGGATCTTCTTGCGGCGGATCCGGTTGACGACTTCGATGCAGATGGTGGTGATGCGAGCGATGCGGCTGACGGAGCAGGGTGGAGGCTCTTCAGGGTTCGAGGATCGACGACTTCCCGTCCGCTTGGGGGCTTCTTCCGTTCCAAGGTTTCAAGGAAGATGCAGCGGCGGCGCGTCATCGGCACGTCCTCTTCGCCGGCGGCTTCGATGCAGAAGGACTTGTTTGTATTTTCTATCTTTGTGGAGATCTTTTCTGCCTACTCGCTGTAATCACCAGATGTATCCTCACAAAAAAAAGACATACAAGATCCGCATACATCTCCAGCGACGGGGCATGGACGGGCGTTTTTGCCGTCCTTAGCCTGAGGCGCCCCAGGCCCCAAAGACGATGGGGATAAGCAGAGTGCGTGTCATAGGAGCACTGCCATGGAGTATGGTCGCTGGTGGATGCAGGGCCAGAAGGTCCTCGGAGTGGTCTTCGGTTCTATGGAACCAGATATCGCATGCCAACTCATTGGCTACAAGACGGCGGCAGCGGCTTGGACCACGGTGCACGCCATGTTCGGCGCCCAGAGTTGCGCCAATGTTCGTCACATCCGGCGTCAACTCCAGACGGTGCGGAAGGAGGATCTGTCGGCAAGAGAGTACATGCACAAGACGAAGGCACTTGCCGACATCATGGCGGCCGCTGGCGTTCCCATCAACGACGATGAGCTCGTCGACTACATCATTACAGGGCTCGGCCCACCTTTCAACTCCATCGCGGGCGCCCTCACTGTCGGTAATAAATCAGTGCCGTTCGCTGAGTTTTACTCGCATATTCTCTCGTTCGAGGCTTTACATGCGCAGCAAGTTCAGGCCCCAAGGAGTGGTCATCGTCGGTGAACGCTGCGATGCTCCCTAGCCCGTATGGAAACCAGGGCGGAAGACGCCCTAGGACGCATGACTACAATCCCGCCTATCAAGGTGGAGGTCGCCCGACTGGAAACCCTGGCCAGCAAGGACAAGGCCGCAGTGGCGGTAACGTAGGTGGCGGAGGCCGCAATGGAGGTCGCAATGGAGGTCGTCACTGGGGGCCACGCTGCCAAATCTACGGCAACTGGGGGCACATGGCCTTTGATTGCCGCAACCGCTATGACCACGACTACCGCACCGACAACCCACATGCGGGCAACTCTGCATCCACGAGCTCCAACGAGAATCCGTACTGGCACATGGATACCGGTGCGACGGATCACCTGACGAGTGATCTCGAACGTCTTCACGTTTACGAGCGCTACGGTGGGAAGGATCAAGTCCAAGTGGCCAATGGTGCAGGTTTGTCTATTTCGCATATTGGTCATTCGAATTTAACCGGTTCATCCCTCCAATTAAAAAATGTCCTTCATGTTCCACATATCAGCAAACATCTTCTTTCCGTTTATCCTCTTGTCTCCGACAATGATGTGTTTGTTGAGTTTCGCCGTCATTTTTTCTGCGTTAAGGACAAGGCCACTAGGCGAATTCTGCTTCACGGCAGAAGTCAGGGGGGCTCTACCCCATCCCGTTCTCTCACGCGTCGTCATCACCTCATCATGCATCCACTAGTGTCAAAGTCACGCCTGCGCAGTGGCATCAACGTCTTGGTCATCCCACAAATAATGTAGTTCAGTCCATTGTTAGAACAAATGGGCTTTCGTGTTCTCTAGACAATTACTCTTTGGTTTGTGATGCTTGTCAGTGTGCCAAGAGCCGCCAGTTATCCTATAATGTTTCTTCTCGTGTTTCTACTATGCCTCTTGAGTTAATTCATTCTGACGTTTGGGGTCCAGCTAGTACATCATCTGGGGGTACAAGTACTATGTCAGTTTCATTGATGACTATTCTCGTTTTTGCTGGATCTATCTCATTAAGCATAAATCTGATGTCGAGCAAGTCTTTTATAATTTTATGGCTCATGTTGAACGCCTTTTGGACACTAAAATCAAGGCAGTTCAGTCCGATTGGGGTGGTGAATATCACAAACTCCATCGGTATTTCCAGCGCACGGGAGTCTCACATCGCGTCTCGTGTCCTCACACTTCTCAACAGAATGGCATAGCAGAATGTAAACATCGCCATCTAGTTGAGACGGGCCTTGCCTTGCTAGCGCACTCCTCGCTTCCCCTTCGCTATTGGGATGAAGCGTTTCTTACGGCGTGTTATCTCATCAATTGCATGCCCACGCCGGTACTCAACAAGGACACACCAATTTCTCGCTTGCTTTCTTCGCTTTTTTGGATGCGCATGTTGGCCTAGTCTTCGCAAGTTTAACTCCCATAAATTAGATTTTCGCTCTAAAATGTGTGTTTTCCTTGGATACAGCCTCATGCATAAGGGATATAAGTGTTTAGACCGCTCTACGGGCCGGATTTATATTTCTCGTGATGTCGTCTTTGACGAATCAGTGTTTCCGTTCTCCACACCCGGTGTTTCTGTTGACATCTCCACTCTAGCGGAATCTATTTCATTCCCTCCTAATGAACCGGTTACGAGTGTACTGATGCGTAAATATGACTTAACTTACCTGTCGTCCACTAATCCGCCTGAATCAGGCGAAGTTTCTTCTGTGTGGAGCTGGCCTTGATGCGTACGATCAACATGCATGGTGACATGCAAGCGGACGTGCATGGCAAAGCCGGCTCGCCACCCGGTGCGCACATGGAACCCGCGTCTCCAGCGGAGCTGGTCCAGCTCGATGCTGCGGCCAAGCCTACGTTCCCGTCGGCCGGTACCTAGCCCGTGTCGCCTTCTGCTGTGACGACGTGACATCGCATGCGTCGCCGGCCGCGTCACCTCTGGATGAGGATCGAGCCGAACATGCGTCAAGCACGGAACCGGCTCTTGTGCCAGCGCACACCATGGTTACCCGTCTCAGCGATAATACGCGCAGGGAGAAGAAATTCACCGACGGCTAACCCTGGGCATAAATCGGTGTCAAACCGTCTAAACCGCCGAACCAAACCGCACCGCACCGTCTTAGCGGTTTGTCACGGGTTCGACGGCACCAAACCGACCAAACCGACGGGTTCGAAACCTTTACATGGTTTGAGACCGAACCGAGACCTCGAAACCGACCAAACCGCATCTCACACGGCACCGGCGGTCGGCGGAGGCGAGGGGCGAGGGCACGGGCCGCACGGCGGTCGGCCGAGGCGAGGGGCGAGAGCACGGCGGTCGGTGGAGGCTGAGCGGGCCGGCGCCAAGCTAGCGGCAGCCATGGAAGCCCAGGGCACGGCGGATGCGGGAGCTAACGGCCAGGGCACGGCGGTCCACGACGAAGAGGTGGCGGCGGCAACGAGGACCACCCCACTTTCTCGCCGTCCACCAAATCTTCGAAGGCAATTTCGCACGCCTCAGGTTCGTCTCCCCTGCATCTGACTCTGTAGAGGCATACTATCTGACATGGATTTTGTCCCCTGTATCTTCCTCTTGGGCGCGTTGCTGTTCTCTTGGCCAGTGTGTTCTTGCGATTCTCCTTCTGTCTCCGTTCCTGCTGCTGCCGCAGTAGTAGCTTTGTGGCTTGGTGTGCATGTGCGGGATTTTTTTGGGGGGAAGTTCCTGTGGGGGATTCAGATGCCCAGTGTTTTGTTAGTTTCCGGCAGCTCACTAGCTTCGTCTTGTCTGAATTGAATTTAGTTCAGAATTCTATTGTATGTTGGTTTACCTGAGCAGTAGAATTAAAATTTAAGACATACTTGACTGAGATAAATTTTGAGGGCATGAGTTTTCGATAATCTTATCAACTATTATAGTCAGCTTACAAGTCTGAGTAGAAGAACAAGGTTAGTTGCTGCCATATAATTATCACCTCACTCAAATGTATTTTTAGGAATCGAAGTTACAGGCTTCCACGATGGACCTCTGTTCGATTGGTACCCAAACCATTGCTTAGTCTGTGTGTATACTTCTGAATCTGAACATGTTTCATCAGCCTACAGAAATGAGTCTGTCCATGCTGTCTTGTGCTTTATCTAAAATTGCTGTTGTATCTGTCACATACATCCTTGCATGCTGTCTTGTGCTTTATCTAAAACTGCTTTGTCTAAAATTCATATTTCCTTTTTCAGGTCATACGAAATGATACCCAAGTTGAGAATTCACAGTTTCAACCCAACCAATTTACTATGGAAGGTGAAACGGAGTCTACTGCATCATCACCCCAACCACCCTTACCTAGAGGTAGAGGGAGTTCTTCGCTGCCACAAATTCCAAAACCATCTGGGGAAGAAATGGAATGGGCTCAGCTAGTGGTGAACCTAGGCCATCAAGGCCTACTACATCTCCTGTGAAAGTTAACAAGAGAAATGTCAGGATAAAGAGAAGGACTTCCAAAGCAACATCAGATGTTTGGGATTACTTTACTCAAGAAGACACCGAGGATGGTCCAGTAGCAATATGTGGATTTTGTGACCAAACTTATCAGTGTGAGCGAGGTTTCCATGGTACTAGCACCTTGCGGAGTCATTTGCTGTACCGATGCCCTACTTGTCCGTTCACTGACCATGAGAAGCGAAGGAAATTGTCTGATCATAGGTTCAGTGAAGCAGATTGTCGCCGAGCTCTTGCAAAAATGATTATCTTGGATGAATATCCTTTTAGTGCTGTAGAAGGTGAAGGCTTCCGGGAATATTCGAGAACTCTTCAACCACAATTTGAACCTCCTTCACGATACACAGTTGCTAGGGATTGTTTGAATCTGTATTTGGAAGAAAAGATGCACTTGAAAGAAGGTTTGAAGCATCAACGAATTTGTTTGACGACTGATACATGGACATCAGTTCAGAATCAGAACTACATGAGTTTGACAGCACATTGGATTGACAATCAGTGGCAACTTCAAAGGAAAGTGTTGAACTTCTGCTTTGTGTCTGATCACTCAGGTGATACTCTAGGCAGGAAGGTAGAAGAGTGCCTCCTTGAGTGGGACATTGGAAATATCTTTACCCTAACCGTTGACAATGCATCATCCAATAATAAATTAATTGAGTATTTGAAAAATGTTACCAAAGATTGGGATACAAGATGGAATTCAACTTACCTGATGCTCGATGAGACAGTTCCCTTTGAAAAAGCTTTCAAAAGATTAGGTGATGAGTCGAAGTACTTCCACTCATATTTCTCTAAAGTTGGTGGTCCACCCACTGCAGAAGATTGGTTGGAAGCCAAGAAACTTATTTCAGTCTTCAAGCTTTTCTATAATGTGACCGTAAGATTCTCTGGGCAACTATATGTCACATCAAGCACCTTTTTTCATGACTTTATGTTGATGCATAATAAGATAACCTTGCTGATTCGTGGAAAAGATGAAGAGGCTGCCTTAGGAGCAATGGCAGAAAACATGAAGCCGAAATTTGATAAGTACTGGGATAATAATGATGGGTTAAACCCACTGCTATTCATTGCTGTAGCTCTTGATCCTCGGTACAAAGTTAAGTATGTGGACTTTTGCTTTTCCAATATATACAATAAGGAGAAGGCAAAAAGTTTCACAAAAAAGGTGGAAGATGGCTTGATTAGGCTTTTTGAGTGGTATGTTGCAGCAGACTCAGCTGCAAGCAGTAGTGAGCCTCCTCAAGCACCACAGTTTGTTGATCTTGAAGAGTGTGCTGAAGATCCTAGAAGGTTGTGGGCATCCAATTTTGAGGAGCATTTGCAAGTCATAGAAAGTAAGGCATCAAATACCGAGTTGTCTAGATTTTTGTCAGAGCCGTGTGAGAAGGATAGAGATGACTTCGATATTCTAAATTGGTGGAGTCGGCAAAGGAACAAGTATCCAACTTTATCCAAGGTCGCCAAGGATGTTTTAGCTGTTCCCGTTTCAACCGTAGCTTCTGAATCTAGTTTCAGCACAGGTGGAAGAGTAATCAGTCCACAGAGGAGCTCACTCTCCCAAAGATGGTTGAAGCATTGATTTGCGGACAGAGTTGGTTAAGGTCATCACCAAACAAGATCGATATACGACAAACTATTGATGACTTACACAAGTATGAGGAACTAGCACGAGGTACATAACAAGATCCTAGCTCTTAGTAATACCAATATCCTATTATTTGACTACTGAATATCCTATTATTTGCATTTGTTAGAGCTTGGAGCATTGGAGTGTGGAGAGACATGATCAAGCACGTCAACGCATCAGGTAGCAAATTTACTGCCTTGTTATCTAGTATTTGGTTTATTGCATTTTTGGTTTATCTGGTCTACCTCAATGATAGCGGAATCACACATGTTCTGCTGCCTGCAACATTTACATGCTGTTGAAATGAGAGATATGCTTCACAATCCAGTTTATTTCTGAAGGAAATTCCTCCAATTTGTTCACGATCAATGTTTTACTAGTGTCTTTGCTAAATTCTTGACACATCTTATCATGTTTTCCAGCACGAAACTGGCCTGTGCAAGATGAAGTATGCTGACGCCGCGTCAACCATCCCAGTATTGCCAGTTGATATGCCTGCCACACCATGCTTGCACTTTTTTTATCAGATTTGTGGTGTGCAACTTATCTGAATATAAATGTAATGAGATGGTGTAGGATAATTTATTATATATTGTGCTAGATGAAGAAATGCTATCTGGTGAAGTAATTCTGATTTATTATATATTATTATGCTGGAGAATTTATTATTATATATTGTACACGCTCCCTAGCAAGCTAACACCCAGGCCCCAGCGTCAAGCGAACGATCAAGCGCGCGCATGTCCACGGTTTCACACCGTGCAAACCGCGAAACCAATTCAGACCGCACCGTGCAAGCGCACGCACGTACGCGGTTTAAACCGCACCAATCCAGCTAGCACCGTGGTCAACGGTGTGGTTTGAGGAAACCGGTCAAACTGTCCTAAACCGAGGATGCCCGGGGTGACCGACGGCACCGTACGATATGATCACGTCGTCGTGCCTTCTTTGCTGCACCTTCGTCACATCGTGACGCCTTGCATGAACCTGTGTGGCCTGCTGCCATGGAGGATGAATTTGCTGCTCTCTCTCAGACTAAGACATGAATCTTGGTGCCTCGACCTCCCGGTGTTAACATTGTCGGCAGCAAATGGATTTTTAATACCAAGCATGGTCCCGATGGTTCTATTGATAAGCATAAAGCCCGTCTCGTTGCACGTGGCTTCACTCAGTATGGAATTGATTATGGTGATACCTTCAGTCCGGTTGTTAAGCCAGCGACGGTGCGTCTGGTCTTGTCTCTTGCCATCTTTCGTAATTGGTGTCTTCGACAGGTTGATGTTAGTAATGCCTTTCTCCATGGATTCTTGACGGAGGATGTCTATATGCAGCAGCCCCTGATTTCGAGGATGATCAGTACCCTTCTCATGTCTGCAAACTTCAGCGGTCTATCTATGGTTTGAAGCAGTCACCTCGTGCGTGGTATGCTCGTTTGAGTCAGTGTAACAGCCCAAAGTTTGAGAACCTAAAATCCTGAGTAAAATTTTCGCTTTTGCATTTCATTCATGCATCATGGCATCATTTCTTTAAGTGCTCAAGTTGAAACAAAGATTTGGAGAAACAAAATAAAACAAAGGGAAACAAAAGCAATAGTTGATTTCAAACAACTTCAACTCTAATGAGTTGTTGGTGACAAAACCAACTCAACTAAACTTCCATATTGTCAAAGAAGTTCCAAGAGCTCAAAACAATATTTTGCAATTGTTTTAAAATTTCTAAAGGAGCAACATTCTTTTTTAATTTAGCAAAATGCCCTAATTGAACCCTATGAACAAAAGTGGTACAAAACATTTTATTTTGAGACACCAAAATTTGTGGAGCTTCTACATGCTAAGGGGAGCCTCCCCAAATTTTGTCATATTTTTCTAAAATGTTTTGGTGCCTAAATAAAATCAGGAAATGCTGCTGGTTTTAAATTTAAAACAGAAAAGGACCTGTTTGTGATGGCAGCAAAAGTTCCAGGTTTTTTTTGCGAATTCTTCATCTCCTTCCTCTGTAGCGACCGAGGCCGCCGTGCTCGCGTCGCACCCGCTCGCCGTCCTGCACCAGCTCGACGCCGGGGCCCCCTCGCTGCCTCCACCTGCAGAAGAAGAGCACCCAAGGACCACTTGCTCACTCACCTGCCCCCACGCGCTCTTCTCTCTCCCTCTGCTTTCCTCTCTATGGCCGCAGCGCAACTCGAGCTCGCCGTGCTCGTCGCCGCCGATTGAAGAGTTCCCGGGTAAATCGAAGGGCACCACGAGCTCCGCGTCTTCGCCCTCTACCTCCACACCGAAGGAATCGAGCCGGGAAGCCCGGGAACGCCGTCGCCGTCCGCGTCTCCTTCCTCTCCGGCCGAGCAACCGCCGCGCCATCGCCGCCATTTCCGTCCACCTCCGACCTCGCCGTCTCCTCCTACGTGCTCAGGGTGAGCGCGCGAACCTGCTCCTGCCCTCCTTCTGCTCGATTGTAGTCCGTAGCTCGATTCGCCGTAGCTCTCCGTCGCGTTGGAAGAATCCGGTGCAATTCCCGGAATTTCCGGATTCTATTCCGGATTAAGGAAATAGCTACTGGACTCACCCGTTTTCACCCGGAATACACCCGGAAATAATTCTGGATTTTATTTTCCGGTGCCAAACCCGGAATCCTCCGGACCTGAAACCGGATTGCTCCCGGTACCAGACCTGGAATTATCCGGACCTGAAACCGGATACTCCAGATTTAACCTGTTTCAACGCAAATGCAAATCAATCTTCCTCTTACTCTTAGTACTTGTTACAGGGATGTTTAATCACCCAAACACTGCATCTTAACATGTGCATGTCATTCATATGTAAGTTAAACATAGGGTGTCATCTATTCTAATTAACAAATGAAGATGATTCATGACCTAACTCCACGGGGTATTCGAGATGTGCCCCTCTAAGCATCCGAACTCCGTTTAATTGGAATAGTTGAATCCTCCTCCTCTCGGGGATATAAAATGGCATGTCATCATGTATTTGCGCATTGCATTTGCTAAAGCTTGTGTGGTGATTGATCGCTCTTCCGTTGTTATACTTCGATAGATCAAGCAGCCGGGGTTACACCGCAGTACCCCAACGATCCGTACTACCAGCACGTTGAGCTAGGCAAGCGTAATCCCCCCACTGAGCATGTCTTATCCTATTTTCCGCAACTATTTTCTCCACTATAATATTGCATGTGGTTCCAAATGTCAATTTTATTGGATTAGAGTATCCTATAGTTGCATTAAGTTCCGATGCCAATACCTGTTTCCCCCCCTATTATCCATAGGTTTGTATCGTTGGCCTAAGATACTTAACTATGCAATGTTGATGCTTAGCCATGCTTAGTTAAATGTTTATTCGTCCGATGGATATGTCATGTTGGGAACAGATGTGGAACTGTTCGGATGATGGTGGAGAAATGGTGGTGACAGGTAGTAAAATGATTAAAGGCGGGGATGAGAGGCCACGGTGGTGGTGGTGCTTTGTCTCGTTCTCGCCGCCTAGGTGCGAGTTCTTTACCTCTTGAACCAAGACTGAGCGTGCAACCATGCGTGAGGCCTATGCAATTGCAGAAACCCTCATAGACTAAATAACTCGGACGGGGCTAGCCAGGGTCCTCTAGTTTGGGCTTCCATTTGCGCGTGCGTTGGATGGTGGCCAAGACTGAGATGAGGATGGTGGTGTTAGGAAAATGAGTGGCCGTGGGGCAGGGTGTTGGAGGCACTGGTGTCCTGCCGCCACTGATGATCCTGGAAAGTCCTTAACGAGGGAGAAGTCGACACCGCTCCCACCCAGCCGGCTCTCCAAGGAAGAGAGCTAAAGGCAGGCAATGGGCCGGACGGTACGCGTGGCAAACATTGTACACCCCTGCAGGGTAAATCTTTTCGAAAAGCCGTGTCCGCGGTTATGGACGAACTTGGGAAGTGAAGGTAAGATCATAGAATAACTTGAACGGAATGATTAAAACTGGGTACTAGAGGTACCACTCAAGAATGCAAGGTTGACTTCCTCGAGGGTGATTCGGGGAGGTGCCTTTGTAGAACAGGTACAGTGATGATGGTGGTTGATGATGAAAAGGTGATCAAGAGAAAAGAGTTACTTCTTACCCCTTTTAAAATACTCTGATAGTCGATGCCATGGAGTTATGTTTTCATAAATAAAATCAGCTTTATGCAAAACAGCCATAAAACCTTGAAAGCCTCATCGAGCTAAAGCTCTATATATAATCTTGCGAGTTCGTCGAACTCAACGTCGTTTGTTTTGTTTCAGAGGAGGACTTCACCGACCTCGAAGGTGGGTTCTTTGTGGACGTCGACGAGTAGTCTGGGGTTCCCAGGTGGCAGCTTGGGACATCCCGGAACAGCTGGCGCTGGATGTTTATCTGTAGGCCTCTTAGGCCATTTTGGATCTTGTTGTTTAGAACAACCTAATTCGCTTCCGCTTGTTGTAATGTTGGGTCTGTGACCTCTGGTTGTAATTTGCTATCTTTCTCTATTATAAGAGTTGAACTATAATGCTTTGTGTCGTAGAGTCTGTGATGTGCCAGTTGTTCCACAAGTCTTGATCTCTCTATTATGCATTGATAGTTGTGCCTGTGTTAAGGCATCAATCGGGGTGTTGCGTTGCCGATGATCCATTCCGAGCAACGCCTGCCAAAGGTTTTGGCCGGGGATTGGTAAACCCGTAACCTCCGGTTGTATCGCTTAACCGGTGACACACAGCATCACTGTATAGCAGTCGGGTCGGGGCGCCACAAGTTGGTATCAGAGCAGTACTGCCTGTAGGAAACCCTTCTACTGGTCGACGTTGAGTCTAGTGTTTGTGAAAATATTTTTAACCTAAAAATGAGTTGTGAAAACCATCTTAGGATTCTTTTTACTCCTTATCTGGTTACCCTCTAATCTCGGAGCAATCTTACCTCGATTTGAGTTAAAAGTTTTACTTCTCCGTGACTTCAAAATTAGTAGGAAACGTGGTAGTACTACGTGTTCGTGACCTTTAGTGATAGTGTCACGTTGCTCCCGCTGCGTTACAATCAGAATCAATCAGATGTTTGAACATGTTATCCTACCGAGTCTTCACTGATCCTTCTCTGGGTTTTAACCCAAGGACTTGAACAGAAGGTCCCGGATTGTGCCAACTAGAGTGTGTGAATCACGTGGTTTCTTAACTATTAATCCACGCTAGTAGCACATGATGCTGATCTTTGACCCAAGTTCTATCTTGTTGATTCCTTGTTGTTTTTACAAAGTATTATCGTCCCTAGTCTGTGTACTTGAGTAGGCTAATGCTATTGTTCAACCATTCGGAGAGATACTAACTGTGTCATTGTAAATTCTCCAGAATGGCTCGAGGAGGCCGTGGTAACACAATGATGAGGAACCGCCGCCACCCCCTCGATGGCTCAGTCTTGATGGCCATTGAGGAAACCGCGGGCGCAATGAGCGACTGCTTGAGCAGTTGGTGCAGCAGAATGCACGGAGGAACGAGTGCAACACTCTCACTGAGTTCCTGCGCTCGCAGCCACCCACCTTTGCTGATGCTAAGGAGCCACTGGAAGCTGATGATTGGCTTCGTGCTTGGAGCGCAAGTTCTCCGCGCTGCATGTCCCAGTGGCCGAGCAAGTCAACTTCGCCACCTACCTCTGGTTGGTGCGGCTGGCTGTTGGTGGGAGAGCCATGTGGCATTGTTTCCGGCCAACCATGTCTTCACTTGGGCTGATTTCCGCACTGCCTTCCGTGCGGCTTACATCCCTCAGCCGATCATGGATTTGAAGAGGAGGGAGTTCCTGGATTTGCAACAGGGACGTATGGACCTCCGCACTTATGGTTGTGAATTCAACCATCTCTCTCGTTACGCCCCAAGGGACGTGACCACTGATGCTGACAAGCAAGAGCTGTTCCGCAAGGGTCTTGCCGCAGCTCCGCTATGAGTTACTGCCCTTCAGTTCCAGACCTACCAGAGCTGTTCAACCAGGCTCTTACTCTTGAGCAGGGAAGGAAGGAACTTGAGGCTTCCAAGAGGCCCGCACACGGGGACCACCAGAGTTCCTCGGGTTCTGAGAGCAAGAAGCGCAGGGTGTTTGTTCCCTACAGCGCTGTGCCGCGTGCTCCATTCATGGGGCCGCGGGATACAGGCCACCACCTCCGCGCCCCACTACTTCGACACTTGGGTAGCGGAGTGGGTATCGTCCTGCTACCTGCTCCACCTGGACTCACTTGCTACACCTGTGGCCAGGCTGGCCACTACTCCAGGGAGTGCCCCCAGAAGGCACCTATCACGGGAACACCTGCACGAGCCCCTGCCACTCCAGCTGGCAAGGCTGGACCTATTGTGCGTGGTCGCCTGAACCACGTCTCTGCTGAAGAAGCTGAAGAGGACCCCGGCGTTCTTATGGGTGAGCTACGAATCAACAACAATCTTGCTACAGTTTTGTTTGACTCTGGAGCATCGCATTCATTCATATCCATAGCTTTTGCAAAAGACCACAAAATACCGTTCGAGAAAATGAGCCGTCCCTTGGTGATCGCCACTCCTGGCTCCAAATGGCAAACCGATGGGGTTACTCCTGAAGTCCAGATTACTATCGGTTACTCGTCTTTCCTTTTCGTTGGTAGCTCTGAGGTCAAGGCATTGATGTCATACTGGGCATGAACTGGCTAGCCAAATACCGGGCTAATCTCGACTGTGCTGCCAAGACCATCACCGTGACCACCTCTCCGGTGACATTGTGAGTATTGGTCTGCACTCTCAAGACCTCCATCTTCAGTCATACCCAACTCACCGAGATCTCCTTTGCTTTATGGAAGGCGAATCCCCTCCTGAAATCCAGGACATACACGTGGTGTGTGACTTCCCGGATGTGTTCCCGGAAGAATTGCCTGGCATGCCTCCTGACCGAAGTGTGGAGTTTGTCATAGATCTACTTCCCGGTACGCTCCGATTTCCAAGAAGCCCTACCGTATGCCGGTGGAAGAGTTGGCTCTGTTGAAAGAGCAAATTGATCAGCTGTTAGCGAAGGATTTCATCAGCCTAGCAGTTCACCTTGGGGTTGTCCGGTACTCTTTGTCAAGAAGAGGGATTCTACCGTGCCTCGTCTAGTCTCTGACTATAGACCGTTGAATGCGGTGACAATCAAGAACAAGTATCCTATTCCTCGCATCAATGATCTGTTGGATCAGTTAGCTGGTGCAACGGTATTCTCCAAGATGGATCTGAGGTCAGGATACCATCAGATCAAGATCAGAAAGGAGGATATTCCAAAGACGGCATTTGTTACTCGTTATGGCTCATATGAGTATACCGTCATGTCCTTTGGTCTCACAATGCTCCAGCTACTTTCATGAGGCTCATGAACTCCATCTTCATGGATTATCTCGACAAGTTTGTCGTCATTTACATCGATGACATCCTCGTTTATTCCAAAACCGATGAAGAGCATGCCGAACATCTTCGTTGGTTCTGACACGACTTCGAGAACACCGCCTCTATGCCAAGTTCTCCAAGTGTGAGTTTTGGTTGGATAATCTTGTCTTCCTTGGTCATGTGATATCCGCTAATGGTGTGGCTGTCATTCCCGACAAGATTCAGTCCATTTGGATTGGAAAACTCCAATGTCAGTCAAGGACATCGTAGCTTTCTCGGATTGGCGGGTTACTACCGCCGATTCATCGAAGGTTTCTCCAAGATAGCCAAGGCCTGACTGACCTTCTCAAGAAGGAAAAGTTCGTATGGACGGCCGAAGCTGAAGAGAGCTTCAAAACACTGAAAGCCAAACTCACGTCCGCTCCTGTGCTTGTCCTGCCGGACACAAGCAAGGATTTCGTCGTCTTCTGTGACGCCTCTCTGCAAGGCTTGGGCTATGTGCTAATGCAAGATGGCCATGTGGTGGCGTATGCTTCTCGCCAATTGAAGCCGCATGAGCACAATTACCCAACTCATGATCTAGAACTTGCCGCAGTGGTTATGCTTTGAAGCAATGGAGACCATATACCTGTTTGGTAACCGTTGCGAGATTCTCGGATCACAAGAGTCTGAAGTACCTCTTCACCCAGCCGGATTTAAATCTCAGGCAAAGGCGTTGGTTGGAGTTAATCAAGGACTATGATGTGAGTCTGAACTATCAACCCGGCAAAGCAAACGTCGTGGCTGACGCGCTAAGTCGGAAGTCCTATTGCAACAATCTGATGATTGAAAAGGCTCAACCTGCTCTTCATGAAGAGTTCGCCCGTTTGAACCTGGAAATTGTTCCCTCTGGCTACCTTGCAAATCTGGAGATCAAATCTACTCTTGTGGACCAGATTAAGGAAGCTCAAACCCGTGACAAGGGTATTCTAAAAATCAAGGAAACATTGCTAGCGGGAAGGCCAAATGTTTTTCTGTCAATGAATCGGAGTTGTTTATTTTGGTGACCGCTTGGTAGTGCCAAAGAAACGAAAATTGAGGGAGCTGATCCTCCAAGAAGCTCATGAATCTCCTCTCTCTATTCATCCCGGTAGTACCAAAATGTACCAAGACCTTCGACCACAATTCTGGTGGACCCGGATGAAACGGGAAATCGCCAATATGTTGCTGAATGCGACACTGTCGACGGGTAAAGGCTGAACATCAAAGGCCTGCCGGCACTCTTCGCCCTATTGCATCCCGAGTGGAAATGGGATGAAATTGGTATGGACTTCATTACTGGTCTGCCGAAGTCTCCAAAGGGAAACGATGCCATTGGGTCATCATTGATCGACTATCAAAAGTGGCTCACTTCCTCCCCGTTCGTGTTGACATTACAGCTGCCAAGTTGGCAGACCTATATGCTTCTCGTATTGTCGTACTTCACGGCGTTCCCAAGAAGATAATTTCTGATCGTGGAAGCCTATTCACCTCCAAGTTTTGGACTAGTTTCCAAACTGCTATGGGCACCCGTCTCAACTTCAGCACCGCGTTCCATCCTCAAACTGATGGTCAGACCGAAAGAGTGAACCAAGTTTTGGAAGACATGCTCAGGGCATGTGTAATCTCTTTTGGCAAGGATTGGGAAAAGTATCTCCCTTTCGCGGAGTTCTCCTACAACAATAGCTATCAAGCTAGTCTGGGCATGGCTCCTTTGAGGTTCTCTATGGAAGAAAATGCCGTACTCTAAATTGGTCCGAGACCGGAGAGAGAGCACTCTTTGGTCCGGATGTGATCAATGAAGCTGAGGAGAAGGTGAGAATCATAAGAGAGAATCTGAAGATTGCTCAGTCTAGGCAGAAGAGCTACTATGACAAGCATCATCAGGAGGTTCACTATGAAATTGGTGATAAAGCTTACCTCCGTGTCTCTCCCCTTCGTGGCGTTCGCCGCTTCGGAATAAAAGGGAAATTGGCACCTCGCTACGTTGGCCCTTTCACCGTTTTGGCCAAGCGAGGAGATCTTTCTTATAAGTTGGAGTTACCGGTCATCTTCCCAAATGTACATGATGTGTTTCATGTCTCCCAACTTCGCCGATGCTTCAAAGATCAGTTCATGGGGTCAATCATGAAGAGCTAGATCTCCAGGAAGACCTCACTTATCGCGAGCATCCTATCCGTGTCCTGGATGAAGCCGAAAGGAAGACCCGTAACAAGACTACCAAGTTCCTCAAAATTCAGTGGTCTCACCATTTCGAGGAAGAAGCAACTTGGGAAAGAGAGTCTAGTCTTCGTGAAGAGTATCCCGACTTCTTTCCGCAACCTTAGAATCTCGGGACGAGATTCCTGTAAGGGGGTAGATTTGTAACAGCCCAAAGTTTGAGAACCTAAAATCCTGAGTAAAATTTTCGCTTTTGCATTTCATTCATGCATCATGGCATCATTTGTTTAAGTGCTCAAGTTGAAACAAAGATTTGGAGAAACAAAGTAAAACAAAGGGAAACAAAAGCAATAGTTGATTTCAAACAACTTCAACTCTAATGAGTTGTTGGTGACAAAACCAACTCAACTAAACTTCCATATTGTCAAAGAAGTTCCAAGAGCTCAAAACAATATTTTGCAATTGTTTTAAAATTTCTAAAGGAGCAACAATCTTTTTTTAATTTAGCAAAATGCCCTAATTGAACCCTATGAACAAAAGTGGTACAAAACATTTTATTTTGAGACACCAAAATTTGTGGAGCTTCTACATGCTAAGGGGAGCCTCCCCAAATTTTGTCATATTTTTCTAAAATGTTTTGGTGCCTAAATAAAATCAGGAAATGCTGCTGGTTTTAAATTTAAAACAGAAAAGGACCTGTTTGTGATGGCAGCAAAAGTTTCAGGGGGGTTTTTGTGAATTCTTCATCTCCTTCCTCTGTAGCGACGAGGCCGCCATGCTCGCGTCGCACCCGCTCGCCGTCCTGCACCAGCTCGACGCCGAGGCCCCCTCGCTGCCTCCACCTGCAGAAGAAGAGCACCCGAGGACCACTTGCTCACTCACCTGCCCCCACGCGCTCTTCTCTCTCCCTCTGCTTTCCTCTCCATGGCCGCAGCGCAACTCGAGCTCGCCGTGCTCGTCGCCGCCGATTGAAGAGTTCCCGGGAAAATCGAAGGGCACCACGAGCTCCGCGTCTTCGCCCTCTACCTCCACACCGAAGGAATCGAGCCGGGAAGCCCGGGAACGCCGCCGCCGTCCGCGTCCCTTCCTCTCCGGCCGAGCAACCGCCGCGCCATCGCCGCCATTTCCGTCCACCTCCGACCTCGCCGTCTCCTCCTACGTGCTCAGGGTGAGCGCGCGAACCTGCTCCTGCCCTCCTTCTGCTCGATTGTAGTCCGTAGCTCGATTCGCCGTAGCTCTCCGTCGCGTTGGAAGAATCCGGTGCAATTCCCGGAATTTTCAGGATTCTATTCCGGATTAAGGAAATAGCTACTGGACTCACCCGTTTTCACCCGGAATACACCCTGAATTCACCCGGAAATAATTCCGGATTTTATTTTCCGGTGCCAAACCCGGAATCCTCCGGACCTGAAACCGGATTGCTCCGGTACCAGACCTGGAATTATCCGGACCTGAAACCGGATACTCCAGATTTAACCTGTTTCAACGCAAATGCAAATCAATCTTCCTCTTACTCTTAGTACTTGTTACAGGGATGTTTAATCACCCAAACACTGCATCTTAACATGTGCATGTCATTCATATGTAAGTTAAATATAGGGTGTCATCTATTCTAATTACCAAATGAAGATGATTCATGACCTAACTCCACGGGGTATTCGAGATGTGCCCCTCTAAGCATCCGAACTCCGTTTAATTGGAAAAGTTGAATCATCCTCCTCTCGGGGATTTAAAATGGCATGTCATCATGTGTTTGCGCATTGCATTTGCTAAAGCTTGTGTGGTGATTGATCGCTCTTCCGTTGTTATACTTCGATAGATCAAGCAGCCGGGGTTACACCGCAGTACCCCAACGATCCGTACTACCAGCACGTTGAGCCAGGCAAGCGTAATCCCCCCCTCTGAGCATGTCTTATCCTATTTTCCGCAACTATTTTCTCCACTATAATATTGCATGCGGTTCCAAATGTCAATTTTATCGGATTAGAGTATCCTATAGTTGCATTAAGTTCCCGATGCCAATACCTGTTCCCCCCCCCCTATTATCCATAGGTTTGTATCGTTGGCCTGAGATACTTAACTATGCAATGTTGATGCTTAGCCATGCTTAGTTAAATGTTTATTCGTCCGATGGATATGTCATGTTGGGAACAAATGTGGAACTGTTCGGATGATGGTGGAGAAATGGTGGTGACAGGTAATAAAATGCTTAAAGGCAGGGATGAGAGGCCACGATGGTGGTGGTGCTTTGTCTCGTTCTCGCCGCCTAGGTGCGAGTTCTTTACCTCTTGAACCAAGACTGAGTGTGCAACCATGCGTGAGGCCTATGCAATTGCAGGAACCCTCATAGACTAAATAACTCTGGCGGGGCTAGCCAGGGTCCTCTAGTTCGGGCTTCCATTTGCGCGTGCGTTGGGATGGTGGCCAAGACTGAGATGAGGATGGTGGTGTTAGGAAAATGAGTGGCCGTGGGGCAGGGTGTTGGAGGCACTGGTGTCCTGCCGCCACTGATGATCCTGGAAAGTCCTTAACGAGGGAGAAGTCGACACCGCTCCCACCCAGCCGGCTCTCCAAGGAAGAGAGCTAAAGGCCAGGCAATGGGCCGGACGGTACGTGTGGCAAACATTGTACACCCCTGCAGGGTAAATCTTTTCGAAAAGCCGTGTCCGCGGTTATGGACGAACTTGGGAAGTGAAGGTAAGATCATAGAATAACTTGAACGGAATGATTAAAACTTGGGTACTAGAGGTACCACTCAAAAATGCAAGGTTGACTTCCTCGAGGGTGATTCGGGGAGGTGCCTTTGTAGAACAGGTACAGTGATGATGGTGGTTGATGATGAAAAAGGTGATCAAGAGAAAAGAGTTACTCCTTACCCCTTTTACAAATACTCTGAATAGTCGATGCCATGGAGTTATGTTTTCATAAATAAAATCAGCTTTATGCAAAACAGCCGTAAAACCTTGAAAGCCTCATCGAGCTAAAGCTCTATATATAATCTTGCGAGTTCGTCGAACTCAACGTCGTTTGTTTTGTTTCAGAGGAGGACTTCACCGACCTCGAAGGTGGGTTCTTTGTGGACGTCGACGAGTAGTCTGGGGTTCCCAGGTGGCAGCTTGGGACATCCCGGAACAGCTGGCGCTGGAATGTTTATCTGTAGGCCTCTTAGGCCCTATTTTGGATCTTGTTATTTAGAACAACCTAATTCGCTTCCGCTTGGTGTAATGTTGGGTCTGTGACCTCTGGTTGTAATTTGCTATCTTTCTCTGTTAAGAGTTGAACTATAATGCTTTGTGTCGTAGAGTCTGTGATGTGCCAGTTGTTCCACAAGTCTTGATCTCTCTATTATGCATTGATAGTTGTGCCTGTGTTAAGGCATCAATCGGGGTGTTGCGTTGCCGATGATCAATTTCGAGCAACGTCTGCCAAAGGTTTTGGCCGGGGATTGGTAAACCCGTAACCTCCGGTTGTATCGCTTAACCGGTGACACACAGCATCACTGTATAGCAGTCGGGTCGGGGCGCCACAGTCAGCTTCTTCATCAGCTTGGTTTTGTCTCATCCAAGGCTGATACGTCCCTGTTCATATTTTCTCGCGTTCGGGTTCACATATATATGTTGGTGTATGTTGATGATATTGTCATTGCTGGCTCTACCCCGGAGGCTGTTGATCATCTGGTGAGTTCTCTCTCAGAAAGTTTTCCTATTAAGTATTTGGGTAAGTTGAATTATTTTCTTGGATTGGAGCCTTCTTACAATTCAGGGGGTATGATGTTGACTCAACGGAAGTATGCTCTTGATCTCCTTCATCGAGTCAACATGGAGAATTGTAATGCCACCTTCATGCCGCTCGAAACTTCTGAGAGATTGGCTCGTGACATGGGTACGCCACTTGGTGCTGATGACTCCTTCCGGTACCGCAGTGTTGTAGGCGGACTGCAGTATTTGACTCTCACTCGTCCAGCCATTTCCTTTGCTGTGAACAAAGTGTGTCAGTTTCTCTCTCAACCCACTGATGTACATTGAGAGTCAGTTAAGCGCATCCTGCGATATGTCAAAGGTACAATGCAGACTGGTTTGCATTTTCGCAAGTCACCGTTATATGGCATTAGTATTTTTACAGATGCAGACTGGGCAGGGGACGTGGATGATAGGCATTCCACGAGTGGCTTTGCTGTGTTTGTTGGACCGTATCTCATCTCATGGAGTTTGAAGAAGCAACCGAGTGTCTCGAGGTCTAGTATTGAGGCTAAATATAAGGCATTGGCTAATGGTGCTGCTGAAGCAATGTGGGTAGACTCTTTACTCAAGGAACTTGGTGTGACTCAGCAGCGTACGCCCATCTTATGGTGCGATAATCTTGGGCTACTTACCTGATGGCGAATCCAGTCTTTCATGCTCGAACTAAGCACATTGAGATCGATTTCCATTTTGTGCGAGAACGAGTAGCTACCGGTGCATTGGATGTCAGGTTTATTTCCACTAATGATAAGTTGGTTGATGTATTTACTAAACCAGCCAGAAGACAGATGCTAGACAGATTTAACTCCAATCTTATGTACATAGCGGTTTAGATTGAGGGGTGTGTTAGAACTGTAATCCGTCTAGGGTACGTATACGTACCGAGTCAGGTTTGTACTATGGGCGTGTTCGGAAGTCTCCCACTTCCCAAAATCCGCAGATTCTGCTCCACGAGGGCAGTTCCGGCGTCTTGGCTGGAGCAGGAAACGTTCGGTGCCGCTCCATATATTTTGAACGGGCTTTGTCTTGGTTGGAGCCCACTAGGCTGTTTTTGGGCCCGTTCTGATGGAATCAACTGAGCCCACGGGAGCAGATCAGCCTTTTGTTTTATCTTTCTCGGTCATGGTCGTCTTCCCAGCGGCCAGCGCCACTCGTCCTTGTTGACTGGTCGTCTTCCCCACCCGATTCCTGCCAATAACCGTGGGAACCCCGGACTAGCCGTCCGAAATACCGATTATGCATAACACAACGATCCCGTGATCAGTCTGTCGTTGCACATAATCCGAACTGAATACCAAAGTTTACATCCATTACAGTACCGAATTAAAGTCTTACATAAATGGTCACACAGACCAAGTCTTACATAGGTGCCTTCATGGGCCAAACCAAAATAATCAGCGGAAGCTAAGGCGTAGTAGACCACAACTTCTAACAACGACCCGACAGGCAGCTGACTGATGGAGATCCTTAGTTCGCATAGAAGTCGCCATACTCCTCCTCGGCGCAGTGCTCCTCGTAGTCTGGCTAGGACAATAGCTAGGGACGAAACCAATATGAGTACATTTGATTGTACTCGCAAACTACCCCAACATGAGTATGCACTTGTTTTATTTTAATTTCAAACTTTTATTTTCTTAAAACATCTCTATATCTTTGTTGAAAAAGGTAAGAAGAATTTTATAACTATCCTTGAATAAAATCACCATTTTATCTGTTTCTCCAAAACTCCTCCCTTTTCGACCATAGTCCGCCATGGTCCACTTTTCCTCCAACAACCTCATACCGATCCGTTGGTATCGGTATATGAACATTCTCCACTTCATTTTTCTTTTAAAACTCAACTCTTTTATAAAACTTGCACATAGTCTTAGGACAGCCTCCCAACTGTCCATATCCGAGGACTCGGCTATTCGAATAGTTTTAACCCTCTGCAGAGGTAGCACGCTTTTAGCCCACATCCATCCGGTAACTCATCGTGTCAGCCACGTCCCGCCATACAAGGTGTATGCGAAGTTGAGCCACCGACCATAGTCTGTCCTTTGCTCAAGCTAGTATAGGATCCTGCCCCTATGACACTTTCCATCGACACTCAATCCAGTTTCCCGTCAGAAACCCTAAGTGTGAGGACTCATAGGTTTTTCCCGGCGACCACATGGTGAAGTCTTCGATCCTCCTCCTTATCTTTCCATAGAGTTTGAGCGAGAACCCAGGTCAGGGGAGTTCACTAAACCATCCCCTCATGCATAACGGAGTCATCTCCGTCGATGAGGTATCTGATGCCTACGTGTGCTTCTATTCTTGTAGACAGTGTTGGGCCTCCAAGAGCAGAGGTTTGTAGAACAGCAGCAAGTTTCCCTTAAGTGAATCACCCAAGGTTTATCGAACTCAGGGAGGTAGAGGTCAAAGATATTCCTCTCAAGCAACCCTGCAATTAAGATACAAGAAGTCTCTTGTGTCCCCAACACACCCAATACACTTGTCAGATGTATAGGTGCACTAGTTCGGCGAAGAGATAGTGAAATACAAGTGATATGGATGATTATAAGTAGTGATTGCAATCTGGAATAAAAATGGCAGCAAGCAAACATGTAGCAGAAGTTGATGTAAACGGTGTTTCAATGCTTAGAAACAAGGCCTAGGGATCATATATGAGGAAGATGCGTGATTTTTTATAGAATTTTTTAAATTTTCTGCAAGGAGATGAGCTCAAAATCGTGACAGCTAAAAATCTGTCTCTACGCAGAAATCCAAATCTAGCATCAACTTTCAATAAAAGGCTTTACTTGGCACAACAATGCAATAAAATAAAGATACAAAGGAGTTGCTACAGAAGTAACAAGCACCTTGACTCAAAACAAAAAGAAAAGCAAAAATAACAGAAAATAAAAACAATGGGTTGTCTCCCATAAGCGCTTTTCTTTAACGCCTTTTAGCTAGGCATAGTGATTTTTATGATGCTCACATATAGATGAGAGTTGAAACATAAAAAAAAAGAGCATCAAGAAGAATATATAAAACATGTTTAAATCTAACACTCTTTCTATGCATAGGAGTCTTGTAAGAAAACAAGTAAATGAAGAACAAAGTGACTAGCATAGAAAGGCAAAACAAGTGTAACTTCAAAAATTTCAACATAGAGAGAGAAGACTTAATATTATTGTGATATATGAAATCGTGTCTCCCTCTCTCATAAGGACCAGTAGGTCTTAAAGTCCCCAACAAAAAAAAAATTCAAGAGAAAGCTCAAAACATTCATCATAAAGAGAAGCAATTTAGTAACATGAAGATTTCTATAACCATACTTTCCTCTTTCGAAATAATTTTCAGCGGCATCATGAATAAAGTCAACAATATAGCTATCACATAGAGCATTCTTATCATGATCCACATGCATAAAAGTACCATTACTCTCCACATAAACATAATCATTAATAATAGTGGGAGTAAAAGTATCACATCCATCATTGTAATCATCATAAATAGGAGGCATAGAATAATCAAAATGATTTTTATCCTCAATAGTAGATGGACTGAGAATATCATATTCATCATTGTAAACATCATATATAGGAGGCTTATCATAATCAACATAAACTATATCGTCAATAGTAGGTGGACTGAAAATATCACAATGATTATAATCATCATATATTGGAGGCAAAGTATCATGAAAGCAAATTTCCTCCTTAAAGCTTGGGGGACTAAAAATATCATATTCATCACAACTAGCTTCCCCAAGCTTAGACTTTTCCATAGCATTGACAATAATGGTGTTCAAAGAATTTATAGTAATACCATTGCTACCATCATGCAAACAAGCATCCATAGGTTTTTTAATTTTCTTCTCAAAAGCATCATGTCCTAATTCAATATAAAGTTCATAAAGATCTCTAATTTTTTTGTTGTTTTCCATTAAGCCTAACTAGTGAAAATAAAAACAAGAAACAAAAAGATATAATTGCAGAATCTAAAGGAAATAACTTCGAGCACTCACACACTAGCAACAATACTAGAAAATAGCTTTGTAGCCAGAGGATGTGAATACCTTTTACCTTACCTCCCCGGCAACGGCGCCAGAAAATAGCTTGATGCCTACGTGTGCTTCTATTCTTGTAGACAGTGTTGGGCCTCCAAGAGCAGAGGTTTGTCGAACAGCAGCAAGTTTCCCTTAAGTGAATCACCCAAGGTTTATCGAACTCAGGGAGGTAGAGGTCAAAGATATCCCTCTCAAGCAACCCTGCAATTAAGATACAAGAAGTCTCTTGTGTCCCCAACACACCCAATACACTTGTCAGATGTATAGGTGCACTAGTTCGGCGAAGAGACAGTGAAATACAAGTGATATGGATGATTATAAGTAGTGATTGCAATCTGGAATAAAAATGGCAGCAAGCAAACATGTAGCAGAAGTTGATGTAAACGGTATTTCAATGCTTAGAAACAAGGCCTAGGGATCATACTTTCACTAGTGGACACTCTCAACAATGATCTCATAATTGAATAAATAAATGCTACTCTTAAACACTCTCTTGTTGGATAACAAACACCATTCATTGTGTAGGGCTACAAAAGCACACCTCAAGCCGGAGTAAACAAGCGCCACAACGTCATAAAGGAGTCACACACGGTGCACACACTGTCACCTTTACACCGTGGAGAGTACTGGAGTTCATATTAAAGTAACCTCTGGAGTGCATAATAGATAAAGCGTAACATCTACATATTCAACTAGATTAGCACAACTGAACACAAGTAAATACTACTCGGGATTATTCTCCTTCTTGATGAAGCAAGAGTACTATGCGTAGGGCTGCAAAAGCACACCTCAAAGTCTGAGTAAACAAACACCACAATTCCCAAGAATAAGCCATGATAAATGTCTGAATTATTCATAGAGTCACACAAGTACCCACACTGTCACCTTGATACCGTGTTGTCACAATGACTCCAGAAACTAGACAAAATCACTTGAGTAGCATAAACATTATTAATGCATTCAGCGATACTAGCAATACACATGATTACATAAAGATCACACCATGGGAGAGAGAGATGAACCACATAGCTACCGGTAGAGCCCTCAGCCTCAGGGGAGAACTACTCCCTCCTCATCATGGGAGTCAGCAGCGGCGATGAAGATGGCGGTGGTGTCGATGGAGATGACTCCGGGGGCAATTCCCCGTCCCGGCGGCGTGCCGGAACAGAGATTCTGTCCCCCGAAACTTGTCGTCGATGGCGGCGGCGCTGCGGAACTCTTCGTGGAAATTGGCTTGGTGTTTTAGGGTTTTCACGTCGGGGGGAATAAATAGGCGAAGGGGCGATGTCGGCGGACCCCCAAGGGGCCCAAACCACCAGGCGGCGCGGTGAGCCCCCTGCCGCGCCGGCCTATGGTTTGGCCACCTCGTGGCTCGACTTCGTCTCTCCTTCGGACTCCGTGTACGTGTTGAAAAAATAGGGACGTGGCCTTTTGTTTCGTGCAATTCCGAGAATATTTGCAGAAGTAGTTTTCTGAAACCAAAAACAGCAGAAAACAGGGAACTGGCATTGTGGCATCTTGTTAATAGGTTAGTCCCAGAAAATGCATAAAAGTGATATGAAGTGCATATAAAACATGTAGCAAATGGTATAATATAAGCATGGAACATCAGAAATTATAGATACGTTGGAGACGTATCAGTATCCCATACTAATAAGAGCAAACTATATGACTAAGCCTTTTCCCATATATAGTAAATGTGGTCGCACAGGGTAAGATTGGACGTCATAGTACTAGGACACTGTGCATTTTTCATAAACATCACCATTTTTCATTTCTCCACTTCAACACCGACATCTCGGCATTTCACATCCGCACAAATATTTCCAAAGGAGTTTTGAATAAACAACATTGTTTCTCATCCTATAGTTTTATATAAACTACCTTATATTTCTACATAGGGTGGCAAAATAATATCCATATACTTTTTGAAAAGGTTTTGTAAACCATTGCCTTAAGAGTAAATCATTTGATCAAAATAGATGCATATATATTTAGGTGCAAGGTCAGAGAGTAGCTTGCCTTGCTCGGCAAAGTGACCTTGGTCTTGCTCTTCAAGTTCAACAAATTCCCCCTCCTCGATAACTCCAGCAACGTTCTCGTCTAATCGGTAAATAAACAAATACAAGCAATCACTAAACTACTCAAGCAAACATCACAACATTACAATCCTAAATGCTATAAATAGCCACTGCATACATTAAGCAACACCATTTGGTTTCAATTTAATTGTATTTATCATTATTTATTTATGTTTCAAATATGGCAGAAATGAGTGGAACATGTTTAATTGCACAACTTGAGTTATTTTTGTCCTAAAAATACAAACTAAAATTCTATAGAAAGATACTGATGTGTAGAAGACAACCCAATTGGATTTGGATTAATTGGAGTTACCAAACTCCCTACACAATGGTTTTAATCCAGTAACTTAATAATCAATTTTTGGCTACCATATAAGTTCTGTTGCTCCTAAAATTAAATCATTTTAGGGGAAAGTAACCAAGCCTAAATGTGAGCTAACAAAATTGGTCCTAACTTATTTGGGTTAACCATTAAACATATTTTATTGTTTTAGTGCAGAGGGGTTTAACTTAAAGTCAACAATTAATATTGCTTAATTAATTCTACCAAAATTAGGGAAGCTACTAGATCAAAATACCAAGCTAATAAAATTGGTTTGGAATTATTTGGACTAATTGAGTATCAGAAACAAACAAGTTTAGATTTTAAACATTCTGTGGCATTTTCAATAATACATTTTTATTACTTATTTAAATGAAGTGAGACCACTTGGGTTTGTTAAAAAAATTCATAAGATTTCCAGAACATTTAGATTTGATTTATTTGGATCTATAAATCTCGAGATATTGATTTTCTAAGTTGATGCCAGTACTGAAATTCCAGAAAAGATTTAAATTCGAATTTATTTGTTCTCTGGATAATGTTCAGATTTCTGACGGGTGGGGCCTACATGTCAACGGCACTGTGCGCGGGGGAAAATATTAAAACGCTGACGGGTGGGGCCAGCCCGTCAGTCTCTCATCTAATGGTAAGTTGCCGTTGGATCTAGATCCAACGGCTCACGTTTGCCCGCGTCGGCGACGAACGCCGGCGACCTAAAACGAGCGGAGCAGAAGCTCGGCGATGGCGAGGTGGCTGGAAACCTCACCTAGGGGGCACGGCAGGTGGCGGCGATGACGCGAATCGACGGCGGCGGCTCCGGGGAAGCTCCTGGCTGAGTGGTGCTTGCTGGGGCGGCGTGAATCGTCGACGGCGAGCTCCTCCGCTTCCACGGCTAGCTCCCGCAGTTCCGGCGAGGTCCTGGCTTCTCTCCTGTGCACGAAACAGAGGGAAGGCGAGGCGTGTGAGTGTGGTGTGGGTGGAGAAGAGAGTGCGGTCCAGCTAGAAGAGAAAGAGAGGGTGTGGCGTCGCGGCCATGGTCGACCTTGACGGCGGCAGTGGCGCAGCGTGCACGCCCTCCTGGCGGTGCACAGATGAAATTGGAGCGGGGGAGAGGGAGTGGGGGTGGTGTGGAGTTTGCAGCGGGGTCGGGGGGGGGGGGGGGGGTTTATAGGGTGGAGGCGGTCCATGGTGGTCACGGAGCACGGACGGCGTCCATGGCGCTCCCGCGGGATCCTCCGCTCGATTTGGGCGGTGGTGGTGCAGGGAACGTGGCGACGCGGGGTCTTCCGGGGTCCGGGCTTGGTCTAGGAGGTGCTGGTTAGAGTGGTGCGTGTCGGGGAGCTGAGAGGGGGCCGAATTTTGGACGGCGCCGTCGGTCTCTCCACGGCGGAGCAGGGGGACAGGGGCAGCTAGGAGAGGGGGAAGCGCTCGAGTGCTCTCCTCTGCAGGGCAGAGGCTGCAGAGGCGCGGTGCGAGCTGGGGGGGGCCTGGGGGCCTGGGCGCGGCGTCGACAGCCATGGCGACACGGCGCGGCGACAGTGAGCTAGGAGAGAGGTAGGGGATGACCATTTTACGAAAAACCCCCTGCCTCTTATTTCTTCTATTTCTCTTTTATTTCCAGTAGCTTTTCTGGGATTTATTTGGGGTACTTAACTTATTTAGAAAAATTCAAAAATATTTGTGAAGCCCTCCCATAACATGTAGAAGCTCCACAAAATTTGGTGTTTCAAAATAAAATGTTTTGAATCAATTTTGTTCATAAGGTTTTAATTATGGTATTTTGTTTTATTTCAAATTGATTTTACTTTAGAATTTTAAAACTAGTTTAAAATATTATTTGAGAGGGAAAAGTAGTAAGAATAAAATGGGAGTGTTTACATCACCACTCCTCTGAATTTTGTTTAGAATAATTATAATTTCTCTCTTGGAGAATTTTGTGTGACACTTGTCACATTATTTTTCTTGCTTTAACTTTTTATTTTGTTTTCTTTCTTTTCTTCATGTGTTAATTAGAGCAAGCAACACACAAGCAACAAGAAATAATTATCACAAGTAACAACATGCAATCAACACTCATAAATCAATAAAAGTTTTTGTTGGCCCACATTTTTGGAATAACATTACTGATTATTCAATTTGGGATGTTACAATAACCCTGATGCGTCGTCTTCCCCAGCTCCCCCCGCCCGCGGAGGCTCCCTATTCCTTCTCCGACCAGAATAATATCACGGCCTCGTCCTGGATCGGAGCTCCTCGATGTGGAGGCAGGCGAGTCGGGGAAGCAGCGGGGCAACTGCGCCTCGTCGAGGAAGCTCCAGCAGCGGACGAGACGATGTGGCAGCGACGGAGCTCCTATGGCGGCCGCGAATCCAGATCGGAGCTCCTCGATCTGGAGGTGGAGGCGGGCTAGTCCGGGATCAGTGGGCCAGCGCGCCAGACGGATCTGCCGGCGGCGGGCGAGACGAACCCTGTAGTGGCCAGTATCGGGGGGCGGCGGCGGGCGAGACGAATCCAGATCGGAGCTCCTCGGGGGAGCAAGAAAGCAGCGAAGGGTTTTCTTTCACTTGGCGGTGGCATCTCTCTGTAATTTTGTGCTGCTCCGCGAGAGACTGCTCCGTGGATCGGCGAAAGAGGTGCTCCGAAATTTGTACGTGCAAATCGCTCAGCTTCGCGGATCTAGCTTCGCGGAGTTGGCGTGTTCGGTGCTGCTCCGAGGTGCTCCGGCGAGAAGCTGGAAGCTGGGCTGTTGCCGAACACGCCCTATGTATCCTGATCATTATATATACATGTGGACGTGTGGAGGCATAGCCCACGATACCCAAAATCTATTCTATCAAACTCGGAGGACAATGGCGGCGTCGAGCCGTATCGAGGTGGCCGCGTGGAAGTTCGGGAGGTCGATGCTCATCTGGAAAGCGCCCATCGGCGGCGGGACGGTGAGGACGAGCTCCTCCGGAGAGCAGCGAGGTGACGCGGGGGCCGCTTGGCCAGTGCCGCTTGCCGACGCGCCGGTGCCGCATGGCGAGGCGGATGTCGAGGCGGGACAATGCGGGGCGGGAGACGAGGGCGAGCGCCGGCTCCAGCGACGGGAACGCGACGTCGCGGAGGACGAGCTCGGGGAGGCGGGCCCAGAGGCCGCGCCACCGGCGGGAGAGGAGGTCCAAGCGCGCGGCGGTGCGCCCGCAGCCGACGTGGACGAGGAGGTCGTCGCCCAGGTCGCTGATGCGGTCCGGTCCTCCGCATGGCGGACTGAGCCGGGCACGGGCCGTGTCCCGCTCCGGTGTGGGCGGCGCCTCGATCGCAACTCCATCGAATCGAAGCAACAAATCCTGTAATGTGTGCAGTAGATTACAGCTTGTAGGATCGAGGTAGGCAATCCGTATATAGGCTGCCGTAGGCAGAAACATCTCTCTGTCTCTGAAGGATTCGTCTTTCGTGACGTGTAGATTAAGGAGGTTTTCTGGGCAAGAGTTTCACTGGCGGGGCAACGATCGAACTGACTCATCTGGAAGGTCGATATCTCATATCTCCTTGGCAAATGCTATCAGTTGCAGCAACTACTGTGTCTGACTTTGTGCAGTTGGAAGTCAAATGGTGACCCTGATTGAACATATGAGCTTATTTTTCGAGAATGAAGATGAGGGAAATTTCTGTGTTGCCCGTCCGCATGAATGAACTTTTGATTTTAGTCTGCAAAAAGGATTTGGAAGCCTTGCATTTGGTACTGTATTTCAGTATCTCATGTCAGTTTGCTACCGAGTTGACCTTTTCCGTAGGTGATGGTCATGCTACACGATGAACTCATGCAGACAGCAAAAGGATTTTTGTAGAGAAATAATACAAGTATACAAAGGGAGATGCATCGATTTTTTTTTTTTTTTACGGAAAAGGCAGTCTAGCCTGCTTTTCATTTCAATTAGAAGAGTGTACGGGAGTACAAGGTAACTAAAAAAGAAAGAAAAGCTAAATAAAACTAAAGGAGAACAAGATCTACAACAAAGCGCTAGAAATTAAAAGGAAACACCACTGTCTCAATCAGGTTCCCTTGGTTTTATAATCAGGTCCGCAACACCTGTTCTGCCGGCATCTCTCCAGCATCTAGCCTCCTCGATAATTCTTTGATGCTACTACTTAAGATGCCAAACACTGAGGAGACATACTGATCTACCAGATACAGAGCTTGCATGTCATATAAAAAAAACAATGAGCTGAAGCTGTTTTCTCTGGTATGAACTTAAAGTATGGACGCATCTTGCAACTACATTTGATATTTTGAGAGTTCTGGAAAGTATTTAAGCCACTTCACAAATTTTGATAGCAGAGTTATTTCATGATTCAAATCAGAAGGCCGCTATGCATCATCTCTTTCACAAGACAAACACATGACCAATGAAACATGCTTCCATTCTGATATTCTACATGATTGCAGCCACCTATTCAAGGAGCCCTGTGTTCGTTTGCGCAAAAATTTGGTCATGTTTATAATACGGATAAATGATGAGTTTGGACTCTACATCATCAATACATGAGATCGAAAGTAGAGCTTTCTCATATTGTTTGTAATCAGCGAGTTACATAGTTCACACACAAAATTTTCATTCCCCATCAGTGGGAGATACAGGGTACAGACTGAAAGCGAAATCTCAATATTTCATACGACACTACAAAGGATAGACGAAAGTCTTGCCACCAACATGGTATCTTTCGCAAAGCTTCTTCAGTGTACCCACTGAGTGCTGCATGGCGTTCAGCTTGGTATCCATGAACATGGCCTGCAACATGATGTTTCTCTTAGTCCACATTTTCAGAATCTAGATATTTAGCAACCTAAATTCAGCTACAGCAAATAACAGCAATGGAAATTTCGGTATACCTTGTAGTTATCACCATACTTCCTATTAATCTGCCAATGCAAATGCGCTGAATTTTAGTCAGCGGCTCCAGAGGTGTAGTTTTGCCATCTCTTCTTTTCTTCCCAAGTACAGACTTCAGATCTACATTGGATAGCAACGACCGCATTAGATCATACACAAGTATATCGTCACTCTACACAACATTATAAGTAAATTCAAATACAAATACAGATATATGCTTCATAACAAATACCATTTATGCGATGGAGATAACTTAAAAAAGATACAGTAATATACAGAGAAACCAACATTTGATGGCACTTTGATATTATAAACCATTTCACGAGGAAATAACTTGATGACCGGTTCTCGTTTATCACAGCATATCACTCTATCTAAGTGTACCATGATTTTTGAGAAATGGTGTGCCAGTTGCAGATTTTTCTTTTCTTGATGTGGTAATCTCTCTATCGGTCTATCCCCTTTGGACAGCAATTTATTCTTTAAAAAGTTAAGTTTTTACAGTTTTTAAAATTATGTTAATCGTTTGTAGAACTTGCCATCATGCCAACAAACCCTAGAGAAAACAAGGAACCGAGTGTAACAAGATTTTTGAGCATCTAAGCAGCTTCTATCCCCGGGTATCTGGGCAGTGAGGGTGAAAGAGACGCTTTGGGTAGAGGGAATGAGATGAGAAAACACAAACATTATACTTGTTAAATATTACAATGCCTGCTCTTTTTATCATACTCTTTACTAAGCAGAGTACGACTCGATTCTGAACTAAAGTGTTTGAATTGTCTGCTCTGTTTTCCTGCCATAACAGCTAGCATCTTCCTATAAGTATTTCCTCACATGACATCAACATTCAAGTATAAAGCTCATAAACAGGCACGAGACAGGCCAGAATATATTATGAAAAACTAACTGAAACAGAAAATCCTACAGGGACATGGTTCTTTCCCGTAACTTTGAATATGATGCTGCTTTATTTAGTAGTATTTGCTTGATTTAAAAAAAAACAGAGGGATCATAGAGTCAAGTCTTGGCCCAACATGGTCATTAACTGATCCACAATAATGTAAGCGAAAACCATGTACGCTTCTCTTTCGTGCATAAAGCAGCTACAACCCATACTGTATCATCTCTAGCGCTATTTCACCCAAAAAAAACTATGCATTCCACCGGAAGTAGTCTACTGGAAAATTAGTTGCCATTTATCAAAGCTTGCTGGGTTGCGTAAAATGTGAAAGAGATTATTATACAACAAACATCTGGTAGCAAACCTACAACTTCGATGAGAATGCGTTGGCCAGTCTTAGTTCACATATTGTCCATTTCTTTTTTCTGGCAGTTCAAGGGATCATTGCCAGCACAAAGTAAACAAAATCTAGTGGCTTATCACCTGTATATGCGTAAACACAACTGAGTAACAGTGATTAAGATTTAAGAGCGCTAATAAAACACCACATTTGGCTGACAAATCGCATTGTGCCGTGCCAATCGATACCAAAACTTTGGGTATGTAACAAAGCTACTGAATACGGCACCTAAGGTTCCCATCAGTACAACCAAATTAGCCACATATATCACATGAAAGATGAATTTACTAGCTTGTGAGCCAAGCCAGGTAATCAGGTGTGTCAAAGGGAGGAGAGTGGAGACTGACCGTCGCACTCCTTGTCGCTGCCGGTGTCGACGGGCCCGAACTCCTCGATGCGGCGCTCTTCTTCGAGTTTAGGGTCCTGCAGCTCTTTGCTCACCACGAGGCGCGCGGTGCCGCGGGAGTGAGCGCCGAGCAGGTTAGGGTTGGACACGACCCCGAAGGCGGCGTAGTTCTTCACCACGCTACCTTCCAGGTCCCAGCTCGGCGCGTGCCCGCCGCCTTCCCCGGCGGCGGCGGCGGCGAGCGCCTCTGGCAGGTCGAAGGCCGGCTTGAACTCGCGCGGCTTCTTGCGCGGCAACCCCACGCGCACCTTGGTGCGGGTGCGCTTGAACTTGCGCCGCGAGCCGCCCATCTGTGTTAGGGTTTGGCGGCGAGGGAGTTACCTAGGGTTTTGGCGAGAGAGCAGCGCCGCAGAGGGACGAGTGTCGAGGAAGAAGAGATTCTGATGGGCCTCAGGGAGAGAATCAGAACAGGCCCATTAGCTCGTCCACGGACCACGGTATAGCCGAACACTCCGGAAGTCTGTCTTTGACTTTGGGGGAAATATCTAGGAATGGAGCTCCTTATTTTCGAAATCCGGAAATCATATTTTCAAGTTTCAGAAAAATCTTTAAATAATCATGAATGTAGATAACATTATATTTTACCAACGTGCAAAATGCCAACTCAAAATAATCCATATTATGAGCTACAGGAAAATAAAAAAATATGACAGTTTTGAAGAGTTCAAATCTTGCACTTGTTCACTATTTACAGTTTCAGATTTTGTAATTTTTGCACAGCCCAAAGTACAACCTATTTCTAGTTTATATTTTTCACGTTGGCAGAACACAACATTATCTACATCTAGAATTTTTTCAAGATCGTCGTTTTCGTCGATCCGCCGATGTTAGCTTTGTTTTCTTTCCTCTCCTGTCTTTTTTCTTTTGGTTTTGGTTGTGTTGTTTTACCCTCAGCAGTGGTGTCAAAGATGTATCGGGTGGTTGCTATATTAATATAGCGGGGCGCAATCCTGTTTCGAGAAATTTTCAAGATTTATTTTTGAACCTTCAAATTATGATTTTCGAATATTGAAAATAAAGAATTCCTTAGAGCTTGGGATATTTGTGTGTTCTCGTGATACCACACCTCATGTGATAACAAGATACCACTTTAAATGGTTAAAAGTCACAATTCACCCTGTCTAAATTCAAATCAGCCAAGCGTCTATTTGTTCCATTTGTGATACAAATGTTGAGAGACAAGTGGGGCTAGTGATTAACAACTAGCACCACTGTTGATGTGAGATAATTTACCGCATTTTTAAAAAACTACCCTCCAATGTACCGGCAACCTTAAAGCATGAACCTGCAGGCCTGCTCCTCCACCGGTGCATGTTTGGTCACCGAATGGAGCTTGAAAGGATCATGAACTTCTTAATGGAAACAGAGCTTCCAGGTAGAGAAAGTGTAGATGTCCTGATCGCTGGTCCATCGCATGTAGGGATCCCCACAGTTTCACATGTCTGCAACCATGGAAGAGTGCGCAATCTCTTCTCTCGAATTGTTTTGATCGGTCTAGAGGATCTGACAAACCAGAGTCTTAATATTAAGGGCGATGCCCATGTGAACAAGCATATAAAAAATGTGAAAGCGAAGCAATACTAATTATCGTCGAACCGCCGGACAGTATTGATGAGGCTACAAGGGAGCAAGATAATAATCACAAGTTGATCTAGCAAAATAATAGAATTTGGTACTACACGGTCTATTGTACTGAGCTATCTGAACCCGGAAGCTTTTTGGTATTTCTTCAAGGTGCTTGCATTTGGAAGTGCAGATCCTCAGTTGCAACCTAAATTGGCTCCAATGGCCGTGAAGCTCGGCATGGGATGAACCAATGTTTCATAGCTGCAAACATGATCGCAGGCTTACTAGAGTCTAAACAAATTTGCAGGACTACATGTACAAGCAAATACCTCCAAATTTGGCCAGCATCGGAATGCTCTTTTGCGGAAAATAGACCTGTATATCTTCAGAGGAGACGAGGACTGTTGTGTGATCCTTAACGCTTATGAAACAAGTTTGGATGACAGGCAAGTTCCCAGGATTAAAAATCCTTGATGTCCTACATGGAAGGATGGAGATCTCCCATACCACCATACAGGAACCACATTTGCAGCTGTGAGATACAAAAGCAACACAGCATGGCAGTTACACAGACAGACCCATCAACTACTGCAACACCTCCACATTTTCTGTAGTACCCGTGTCTCTTCCCTTTCCTACAAGAACTCAAGTAACTGCAGCTGTTCGCTACTACTAGTTGAATTTCAGCGCGGCGGCACGCGCGCCCTGGGTGGGAATTTCTGTGAATATAGCCTGTTTTTTTGTTTTAGTCACATAAATTTTGTAAGTAGAAGTGGTGGCTTTGTTTGTATAATGCATTTACCTTAGCAGGCATTGTGGCTTATAGGGAAGTAGCAAAAAAAATCAAAAAAATACCGTCATTAGCTGAATTGAGGGATGCTCACATTTGCCATTGCAAACATTGTGGCTTACAATGAAGACTATTTGTAAAAAAAAATACTGCCATTACCTGAACTGCGAGATGCTTATACATGGTAAGAGAGGTATATATATAATCCATTTACAGAACCATGAAAAATAAGAACTGGGTGCTAGTCTGATTAATATAGTGTCTAGATTAACATCATAGAGGTACTGGTCGGATGAAGAGGATGGGCAGATCAACATCACAAGTAATCAGATAGGATCCATTCTTGGCTAACAAAAGCTTTAGACTGAAATATGTTGGAATGAACTGAATTAGAAGCCGTATGAAATCTGTATAAAAGATGCACCGATGAAATTGGAACAACTCTTACTGTTACTTGTAGAGGTTGTCGTTGTTGGCGGATAAAAAGATTGTGATTAGGCGACTGCGGTGCTTCCAGGGTCGGCTGCTGCTGATGCCGCGGCGAGAGGGCCGGCGACCATGGTTAGCTGCGCATCAAGACACTAAAAAAGGACCCTACGGCTTCAGTGCAACCAAGAAAAGAGACCAAGCTCTATTTCTCCGAGAATTAGTGTTGCTTCTTCTAAAGTTCAGTACCTAGGATTAAATAAACAGTTTTTAATAATATATTAGTAGTACGTCAGCTAGTATTGCTTAGAGAGAGTCAGATCAGTACCTATCCAACAGGTAAAGCTAAAATACCACTGAGATGATGAGAACAAAGACCAAATAACAAAACTAAGCCTCAGTACTGTGTTTGATCCGATAAATGTTAGCTGATTACTAAAATGATAAAAAGGGGACCTGATATAACTGCTGTTCATAGAGAAGTAAAGAAAGCAAAACATTTACAGCAGAACCTGCTAGTTCTATTTTGCAACAGTCACACCAAAATATCAGACATGTAAATAGTTTTGGATCAACTAAAAAAGGAAACTGGAACAGTATGAAAAATAAAGTTATGAGATCCCAAATCTACTAAATGTCAAGATGCGGAGCTCACCTAAAATCTTCAAGCAGAAGAAGTTGCAAGAGAAGCCTCAAGAAGTGGCTTCATATGCTTTCTTGTAGTTTGCCATTTGATCCTTCGAATTCCATAAGCTATAAACTAAGTCCTCTGCATCCAATTATTTCTTTGAAATGGTACGAAGCAAAAGCATTTACTGCTGTCAGCCACCTCTCAACAACATCGACATCCTGCAACATGGACAGAACAATGCTAGCTATCTCAGCTGGAGAATATTTACTGTATTTCAATGTATAGAATGCACAACAATTGCAAGTAGTTCACATATTATAGATCAAAGAAAATGTATGGACATCATAAGTGACAACCCAACAAAACATTTGATCATGCTTGTAATCTTCATGATTTCCAAACACTGAAGGTTTGCTCAGATGACCATATATCAGTTCAAGGCAGATGCAAAGTGGGATTAGTGGGATAAGTGCGCTAGGGCAAATCAGGTGGACACAAAATGAGATGATCTATTCTCATGAAAATTCACGAAGGGCATATAATTTTTTCTTTTACTAAGTGCAACAACAAATCACAATTGTGTTTTAGACCAGAGTAATCACTTTGGATTTTTTTTAAACAAAACTACTGAATATAACATGAGTTGACCAACTTTTTCAATGGAATTGGATCCATAATATGAAATATGGTGCGGTACTCCAGTTGCAACACTTCACTCTAGAAACGAAATTGTTCGCACAATAAGTTTGGTGCCTCCGTATTGGCGTTGCAGGAGATTGAATATCTGGTGCTCCAAGGAGATTCCAAATCCTTTTCTCAAATAAAGTTTCGAACACACTTAATTGAGAGTACAAACATATGCAAATCAGCTAGCTCTTTTTGGCTGTGACCATTACTGTGGCATTAAGTACTGCTGTGTACGTACCTGGTGGTCAATGAGGAGGAGCCCTAACTCATACATTTCCTTGTCTCGATTCTTTTCTCCCATATCCGTGTGAGGCGTACCTTGACTTTATATCGCGACCCTCGAGTAGAGAGGTTCTTCACTGAACCCGTCTGAATTCCTGTTGGAAAAATCACAGTGAGCAAACAAATTGTTAAGAATAAATGAATGAAAGGTGCTTTTGTCCATAGAAATACGGCTAAAAAAATAATGGTATAGTCTGTTGTGTATGTTAATAATGCTTTACAGAACAATAGATCGTCATATAATCGTCAAGTCATATGAACAGATACATAGGGATTCGCTTAAGAATTAGATTTTTTTTATAGAGATAACAGACTTAACCAAGTTGGGCCGTAGCAGGACTTAAAAGAAATTGAAAGGAACATTGAGTCTTCTTCTCAACTTCTCATTTGTGTTGCAATATTTGTCCTTATCATGCGTCCATAGTGAATTTGCGAGAAAGATGAACAATAGTAAGGCAAAGTCACGACTGGATTCAGGTATTGTGCAGTACAAAATGCTACTGTTATCCACTACAATGTTACACACACGTGTTTTATGGCACAGTGACAACCTGAACCTCACTGCCTCTTTCCATAATAAGTTCAACTGAGCGAACAGATCCTACTAATCTACATACAGCCAACCAATAACTTTAAAAGTAAGTAAACACAATATGATGCACATATTAATGTTGTATCTCAGGACGATTCACTTGTTTTACAGCAGCAACAAAGATGATATTGCCACAGCTCGATGGTGGCACCACATAGCAGAGCACGCGGAAGAAGAGCTCACCACCGAGGGGAAGGGTCATGTACTGTAGGCGAGGCCGAACATCACGACAGCTAGTGTGCGGAGGAGGAGGCGGTAGAATCCGGAGGGCACGCGAGCCTACCACCGCGCGCGGACGGGAGGCCAGGAGCAGCAGCTCTGGGCTCCAGGCGCGTTAGTGAGCTGCAAAGGAGAGAGACGCAGATGAGGCTGGAGGCCTGGAGCGCGCGCGTGCAAACAGGATTGGAGCGTGAGGATGAGGAAAGGCTTGACCTTTTTTTTTGTGGCGAGCTCCTGAAGGGCGGTGAGGACCTCCTGCGCGTCGCCGGTGCCGCCGGTGGACGCTGGCCGCCGAGGAGAACTTGAAGTGGCGACGGCCACCCTGCAGCGCGAGGAGGAGGAGGACGGCCTCGGAGGCTCACGTCGGCGTCCTGGTGTGATCCGCCGCCGCCGCAAACCGCAAACCCTAGGCCACGCTTGCGCCGCGGTCCGGCGAACTCGACGGCGCGCCGCGCATCGAAGCACGCTGATGCATGTAAAATGCATACATGAACTTTGCACTATATCACTCATATTCCAATCATATTTGCATCATATAAGGGTTATACCACTGTTATTAATGATTTTTGGAAATAAAATAATTGTTTCCTATTTTTATGGAATTAACCCTGCGCAGGCAGAAAACCCTATTTCTTTCCTTTTATGTTTCAGGGACCTAAACGACGTCATAAAAATATGGAAAAATACAGGCGTCATTATTTTGGAAGGAGGAAGACGTAGGAGCGAAGGAATCAAGCAAACGGAGGCCGGAGGGCCAAAAGGGGTGGCCCACGCGGCCACTGTACCTGGACGTGTGGGACCCACCAAATTGGCCCTCGAGGCTCCGCAGCCGTCGATCTTTGCTCCACCGCCTTCGTCTTGACCTAAAAATGCCTAAAAAGAAGTCCCACGACGTTCTCGAAAACAAGCGCCGCCATATCACAGAAACACGAAAACGAAGATCTGGAGCTGCGGATTGGAGGGGGAAAACTCCGGCGGGGCGCTGCGGGGTGGTCTCCACCTTCTCCAACGACTTCTCCACCGTCTCCATGATGAAGGGGGAGTAGTCCACCCTCTGGACTATGGGTTTGTGGTGGTAACTTATGTATCTCTCTCTCTTTGAGCTTCACTAATTAGTACGTATGAGCTGCTGAACATGATTACGGTCATCTATGTAATTCTTATGGTGGATATTGTGGTATGAGATGATTTGTTATGCATTTACTGTTGTGTTGGAACTTTTATGACTTGTCATACTTTGATAGAATATTGTTCTTTAAGAAGTATGATGTATGTGGGTACGGGATGGCCGATGTGACACGGCATAGGTATTGAGTGACACAGTACCGCCCAACATCCTTTATCTGGGTGTAAAAAGAAAGAGTATGATGTGGGAGTGACAACAACCATGCTAGCCTTACGGGGTGACATAGCACACAAATGAGTATTTCTTTTAACTATGTGTTTTAGGACATATAGCCATCATTAAAAACTACCATTAAACATGACAATTGTGTGTACTTTATCTATAACACGATAATCACGTAGATGAGAGAGAGAGGATTAAGTGAACATAAACCCATGTCCATTGTTCCTATAAGAGAAAACCTTTGTCTTGTCCTCTTGCATTGAAGAGGATTGGGACACTTTTACATTCTTGCTTGGTTACATTAAACTTCCATCCATCAAATCAATCACCTTGTTCTTTAAACTTGTTTAGTGCATAATCAACTAAAACTTGTGACACTTTAGTTGTAGGGAATAGATAACTTTTCCTTCTTGCTCCTGCGGATCGATACCTTACTTCCACATTGAGAGGTGCTATAGTGATCCCCTGCTCTTGGGGGTAATCACACGCGCGCTCCGTCAAGCAAGCCAGCCGCGACGCCGGAGGTCCTAGGCGGCGGCCGGCGAGTCTTGGGCGGAGGAAGGGCCGGAGCTCCTGGGCGGCGGACGCCGGATCCGATGCGGGAGAAACTGGAGGAGGAAGGGCCGGCTGAAGGGATGAGTAGCCGGGGTTGGAGGAGGAGGGTGTGGCGGCCGTGGAGACGGGCGGCAGCCGGAGGCACGGGCGTCGGCGACGTCGGGGTGGAGGCAGAGCGGGGAAAATGGGTATGACAGAAAATCTAGGGTTAGGATCAGTATATTGTAAGGGAGACCGATCGTAATTTCGAAATTGCGAGGTTGTTTTTGCAAAATTACCACGGGACACTGTTGAACACTGTAGCTGACTGTAGCTAGCTACAGTGCGCGCGAGCTATCGCTGATAGCTCGCGAAAGTGCCTAGCTTTAATATAGTGAGTAATACCAGATAAAGCTCAAACGTTTCTAAAGCCATTCTGTATCCTTTGTATCTCAGTCCTCATTATTTCACTGTTCCACCTAGCGGTAACATAGAAAAAACAAGGTAGTTGCATTAGATAGCTGACAACATGAAAAGAAAGTGGAAGAATTAGGGCACGTTTGGTTCCCGCCGGGGTGAGCCCCACCAAATTCTGGGCATGACCAAAATTTTGGCGAACAATTCCTGCGCCCACGGTTCACCCATGATGCGGGATCCAACTTAGGGCCTGCAGTTGGGGTAAATCCATTATGCTATTTATCAGTTATGCTAGCTACCGCCTACCGACCACAACGACGTTGTTATACTCTTCTCTTGACTGTGATCACGGCTATAATTAAGTACCTACGCATTTTGTGGATTGCGGTAACCAAACTCCACAACAAATAAACAAGAAATGATGGCATACGCCTGATCCTGGAATGTTAAAGAGTACCCATCACTGGCTCCTGTAGTTTTCTGACTTATACAGATATGAACAACTGAATGTTTGGATGCCACTTTGCGAAGATAACTGTGCCTCAAGCAAACTTCCCCCAAAAAAAATAGATGGAAAATGTGAACTGGGTCAAAATTGATTGAGAACATCTTAGGAAAATCATTTTTAGAAATTTGGTTTCTATGCTATCTCTACGAATTTGAACATAAGGTATATCTTGCAAAAGTTAGAACGATTATATGGTATATCATCTGCTTATATTTTCGAGGACAGTGCAACATCCAAACACTGTAATAGAATGATGAATGTATCATTCTGAAATGTGAAGCAACATATTACCAACACTGTGCTTCCTCCAATATACTACATATATATTACCAACATTATGCATACTTAGTTACTTACTCAACCAATGATGTAGAAATCATATTAAGACTATATATATGAATAAATGTGTTTGGCCTGAATTAGCTCTGATGGATAAAGAGGGAGTAGAGGAACAGAACGTGAAGAAATTTGTTAACTCTCTGGCATCATTGACATAACATCTCACTGACGCTCCAGATCTACCCAAGAAAAAAGGTAATTCTATAACAGTGATATGCTCCAAATATTGAAAAAAAAAGTCCATATCAGGTCACATCCAGCCACTTATGAAAATATACTCAGGCATTATATGCATCCAAGTTCCATCACTTCATGTAGATAATAATTGGCGCTATGCTGTTTTTCGTGTCTATTTCGCTCAGGAAAACAAATGTCAAAGAATAAGTTTAGAGGCACTAGACACTGAAGGATAGTGATATTATAGCAACTAGCACAACAGAAGTGCTACTCAGTTATTGCTGCCATGCAGAAAATTGTACTCCAGTGCACATTATGTTTATGGCCAAATAATGATGCATGTTCATCAGAGGGCAAGGTTGTTCAGTTATGTAACTTGAAAATAGCAAATGAAGCACTCACCACCAGCCGATCATGAAGTTCAACGATCTTTGAATTGATGCAGTGTCATCATATCACCAGCACCATCCTTATGTGACACCACTATTCTGAAGCTCCCCACACAGCTCATTTTCAGGGAATGCTCAGAACATGATACAACAAAAATGGTTTCAGCATCATAGGAATTGGGACACACTCAATAGCGACAACTGAGTTGGGCAACTGGAACAAAATTCAGTAGCATACCCACAGATTCAAAAGCAATCTCATACACTGAACATTTAAGGCATGACACCTTTGCTAATAGCCGCAGGTTTATTTATCAACATTTTACAAGTCTCCAAAAGCATAACCATATAACAAGAAAGCATCAACTAGCACAACACAACAGAGCAGCATACAAGAAACATATTTCAGATCAGCCACATGACATACTAACACCATTCACCAACTTCCATTCAGCAACAACACTCTTCTAGAGGAACAGAGCAAACTACCACTAGCCACTACACTGACTAAGAAATACACATAAAGTAGATCTAAGATGAGGTGAACTTGGTGACGGCCTTGGTGCCCTCGGAGACGGCGTGCTTGGCGAGCTCGCCAGGGAGGACGAGGCGGACGGAGGTCTGGATCTCCCTGGAGGTGATGGTGGGCTTCTTGTTGTAGCGGGCGAGCTTGGCAGCCTCGCCGGCCAGCTTCTCGAAGATGTCGTTGATGAAGGAGTTCATGATGGACATGGCCTTGGAGGAGATGCCGATGTCGGGGTGGACCTGCTTGAGCACCTTGAAGATGTAGATCTTGTAGGTTTCCACACTCTTCTTGGCCTTCTTCTTGCCCTTCTTCTCGCCGCCCTCCTTGGCAGCGGTCTTCCCGGCGGGGAGGCTCTTCCCGGCCTTGGGCTTCTTCACGGCAGGGGACTTCTCGGCCTTCTCCGTCGCGGGATCCTCCTCCACGGGCTTCTTCGCCGCCGGCTTCTTCTCCGCCTTGGGTGCCATGGCAGCTACGGGAGGGAGAGGAGGGGAATTCGCTGGTGGGTTGTGTGCGCTGGAAGGTGGGGAATCTTGGAATGCGATGTGGGGAAAGGAGGAGCAGGGTTAGGTTTATGGAACCGGATCCTCTGACGTTATGCACTCTGACGTTGCCTGACTGTGGGTCACCGACAGGTGGGTCCCGCGTGTGGTGGGCCCCGCATGTCAGCGACCCAAAGTCAGAGGAAGTCAGGGTACATAACGTCAGAGGATCTCGTTCCTAGGTTTATAGAGGGAGAGGTGAGCGCTGATTGGTGGAGGAGTGGAAATCCCGGATTGGTGATGTGGGTGTATACGATGCGTCTGGCAGTGTTTGGTGTGGACGGCATGGATGCGTTCCCGCGCAGATGGCAACCAAGCCAAAACGTGCGGGGGAACTGAACTGAGCCAAATATTTCTCTTGAACGCTTTTCGTTAAAATAAAAAAAGAGCTTTTTTTCAAAAAAAAAAAAAAAAAAAGAGCTTTTTTTTCAAAAAAAAATTGAGTTTTTTGTCAAAAAAAATAACCTAAAAGCTTCTAAACGCGCGTGCGTTATCTCGTCGAACGGAACAGCCGGCTGAGCGTCGCATGATCCCGCCACGCGAGAGAAGATCCGTGACCGTCGTCCCTCTCTGCTCACACAGTCCTATCCCTCTCTGCTCTCCCTCGTCGTCGACCTCCTCACACGCCGCCTGATTCTCCCCAGACTTGTACTCCTCGGCCCCCTCAAGGCCCCAACCCCGTCCCTCGCCGGAGCTCCGCCGCCGCCGCCTCCGCCTTCTCCCCCCGGCCAATGCCCTTGACTCCACCGCCTACCCTACGTATTCCTGATTCTCCGCCGCCCCGGGCCTGACCAGGAGGGGGTCGACGAGGATTGACCAAGAGATTAAGAGAAGGGAGGAGGTGGTGGTGGTTGGGGCTGTGGAGAGAGATGGGGACGTGCCCGCTCTGCCAAGGTCTCCTGCGGGAGGCCTCCGCCTTTCTCCGCTGGCGTCTCTTCGTTCCTCTCACATCTCGATCCCCTTTCTTGAGAAATCTTCGAGCTCAATCCCCTGCTCCCATGCCCAATGCGCAGGAACTGATGCCCATCCATGTCTGATTCGCTCTCAACTCCTCATCCCCGCCTCCCTGGCGCTGGTGGCGACGCAGCGAAGGTGGCGCCAGATGTTGGTGAGCGACATCCCGGCGCTGAGGACACGACCATGGTGCCCTATGTGACCCGGAGCGGCGGGGCTTCGCGGCACACCACGGGAACAAAGGCCATGGCGCTCGATGTGGATTGGGCCGGAGGACCATGACAGAGCAGCGTCCCGTGGCAACGACGACGGCCATGGCGCACGATGTGGCGTCGACAAGTCCCGTCCTGGAGCGATCTGCGCATGATCTATCATTTGAGCAACAACTGCAGCCGACGGAGTTTCCACGGTGGAGCGCATACACCTGGTAAGTCTTGCCTGCACAAGCTACTAGCCGATACAAGTACAATCTTGCGTGCACGAAGTTAGCTAGATGGAGTTTATTGATCCATTCTTTCGGTGACTTTGCGTAGCTACAATGAATCGATTTGTTCATGTACGAAATGTAAATTGCTAGTTAAACAAGCGTGTGGTCAGGCAGAGTCGAGATTGTAACCTACATGATGTAATTTTGACGCCCCCTAGCGGCATAGGCACAACGTATGTCCAGGCGGAGTCAAGAACGAATAGTGATCATGGAATTCAGGCGTCGAGGCCAAGCCTGAGGACGCACCATGATGGTGAAGTTAGCCAGGGTTTACGTCATCGTCTTCCCCGCAAATCACAATGGCTGCATTTGCTTTTGCGTGCCGGCCCCATGTCGTTTTCAGGCAAACTTTTGAGTGTCTCGGGTAGTTTTTAATCATTGTTCCAGGCAATTAAGTAGCGGTTCAGGCAATTTTTATCCTTAGGCATTTTCTGTAGTATTTCGGGCAACTAAGTAGCATTTTTCATGAGAAATCAGAGTGTTTGTAGGCAACTTATATCTTTTTTAGACATTTTTTGTACTGTTTCATGCAACTAAGTAGTGATTTCGGGCCAACTTTGAAGTGTTTTAGGCAAAATCATCGTTTAAGGCAATTAATTAGGATTAAGTAGTGCTCGGGCAATTTTAAATCCTTGCTCGGGCATTTGTAGTGTTTCAGGCAATTAAGTAGTGGTTCGGGGCTTCGGGCAATTTTAAATCCTTGCTTAGGCATTTTTGTATTGTTTCGGGCAACTAAGAGTGTTTTCAGGCAACTTAATTCATTTCTTAGGGATTTTTTTGGAGTGTCCCGTGCAATCAGGTAGTGATTTCAGGCAAACTTCGGAGTGTTTCAGGCAATTTTAATCTCGGGTTGTTAGGGGGGAGAGATCTATCTATGAAGTGTGCTAGTTGCATGGGGTTTTAGGTATCTGTTGAATTTTTGCGAGGCACCATGGGTGAGTTGCCCAGGAGTGTATATTTTAGGAGTTGCCCAGACGTGCAGTACGTTTTTGCCCAAATGTCTAGTTTGAGCTGCCTATTAGTTGCCCAAACATCAGGAAATGTTGCCCAGACATCCAGTACAAGTTGCCGAGACGTCAGGGAGATGTTGCCCAGGAGTGGATTTTTTAGGAGTTGCCCAGACGTGCAGTATGTTTTTGCCCAGATGTCCAGTTTGAGCTGCCTACACATCAAGTAGTAGTTGCCCAAACATCAGAGATGTTGCCCAGACATCCAATACGAGTTGTCGAGACGTCAGGGAGATGTTGCCTAGACCATCAGGAGATGTTGCCCACACATCAAGGGATGTTGCCTAGACCATCATGGGATGTTGCGCATATGCACATGAGAATACCAACATGCGGGTCCTGTGGCTTGGGATGATGCTTCATCATCATCAACGTCCATTGCACCCAAACCCGAGCTGTAGCATGCACAAATGTGCCAGTTTATGTGGTATCTGTTGGCTCAACATTAGCAACAGGGACATTGGTAGCAATTACTTGTTGGGGTGACTCGCCAATAGCCTCATCCATGAGCCCCATAAAAAAAGTTCTCTGGTATCACACCAGCCTCTTCATTTAGATCAAACGGCACGTCATTCAGATCTAGTGCACCATGAGGAACTTGTACAATTCAAAGAGAAAACAAAATCGTGGCCTGTAACAAGCAACAAACACGCAAACAGAAAACAACTTTTCCTCATTGAAGCCACTATCTTCAGTTTTTGCTTACTGCAGTCACTTGTCTGTTCATGTTCATATACTTAAGCTCTACTGAAATGGCTTTTACTCATCTTTTTGTATTTTCTACAGGAGTAGGTGGGGTGGGAGACATACAAGCAACTGCATGACAAAGACCCGAGTTCGGCGCACCAGAATTTACGACAGTTGTATGCAGAAAAAGAAGGATCAATTTTCTAAACAAGTCCTAAATGGCCTTGTACGTTCTACGAACCATTCTGGCTACATTACTCAGACTGAACTATTGGTTATCTAGCATATTTTCCAGTACTTTTGTATAGTCTAGAATCTAAGCACCTTCAAGTTGCCTACTAAAGCACAGGAGTGGGTTTGTGTAGTTTTTGGAACCAAACACCTTCAAATCTTGGGCAGTTGCCTAGTATGCTTCTTTTTGTTTTTTCAACTACCATGCTGCTTTTTCCATGCAAAATTAATTGCCCACTAACAGTAAGAAGGTCGCATCATGTCTGCATTCAGGTTGCCTAATTTCTGCTTAGATGTTGCCCAGTAAAATACCTACTGCTTACATACATAGTCACCCCCAAGCATTAAAAATCTGTTCCTGGAGTTCTACTTGCCTACATGGTTCGGTCCTTGTTGCCCATACTAGTACACAGTTCGGTGCCTTTGCCCAAAGCTACTACAGAGTACACAGTTGCTTACTTGCCCAGAAACCAAATGCAAGATCTAGATATCTTACCGCATTCAGGTTGCCTAATTTCTGCTTAGAAGTTGCCCAGACGCATCTCACAACCCTTTTTTTGTGCCCAGTAACATGACAAAAAACGGGCAGGAGCGGGAACAGCTGGCGCGCGCGGGTCCAGGACCGTGCGTTGGAATCAACCAACCAACGCTCAGTGTGGGAGGCCCGCCCCATGTGCTCCTTCCCTTTCTGGTCACGTGGGGACAAAATCTTTCCTTTTTGGGCGGCCGTTGGCATTGACGGAATAACGCACGGCCGTTCCCTAGACGTGTCCAAAAAATAAATAAAGCCCATCAAAAAAATTAAAGCTAAATAGTTAATTTAAAAAATGATATGTGACTCGTTCTTCCCTCTGCCCTTGAACCGGTCATTCTTCCCCATGTTGTTACTTTTTACTCCTCGTCTCACTAAGCTCTGCTGGTCATGGCATTTCGGAGCAGAGGATGAACATAGAATTTGTACCCTTTTCGTACCGTTGGATGTTCACCTTTTAAATAGGGTCGGCCATGAGCTGGGGCCTCGGTGCAAGACGAAAAAAGGGCCCCCATAAACAAAAATGAGGCCAAAGTATAACGAGGAGTCGATGAGGCGTGGTCGCTCGTTGTTTTTTCTTCAGCGAGACTGTGGTATACAAAATGCTCTATGCTTGTTCGGTCAACTAAAGCATGACAATTTTTATTCCTAATTTGTTGTTGGGTCTTCCTATACACGCAGGTGGGGACCCTGGCAAGTGAGGGCCCTGTGCGGCCGCACATGTCCCACATGCTCAAGGCCAACCCTTCTTTTAAACGATATTACGGTAATAATATACTATGAAGAAACAGTAGAAAACGCTAGAGATAGCTAGCTTCACGTGAGTCTTCCTTTGGTACGGAACTAATTTCGGCTTCATAGGGAGATAATCATGTTTCTTATTATTTGGATTTACACAAGGAACCTTGTGAGCATGATTGCTCTCGTACAACATGGAAAAAAGAAGGTAGAGAATGGAACTAAACATTGGATACGCGAGAAGCTGAAGGATTAGCTCATTGAAGATGCAACTCTAGGACCAACGACACTACAACAGAAGGTTAAAGAACATTACAAGGTCAAAATCCATTGCAAGAGAGTATATATGGATAAGCTGCTAGCTTAAACAAACTATATGAGTATACTGATTGCAGATCATGTAATGCATTGTTTTCTCTTGTTTATATTCATATAATTGATTTGCCATACATGCATGAGTGCAGATCATGTAATGCGTTGTTTTCTCTCGTTTATATTCATATAAACGATATTGTCTTACATGCATGAGTGCATATAAAGAACTAGTATCGATAGAGTTTGATATGCCCAGTGAGAATACTAATGTTCCTCTGATGGTAAGAGCCAAGAATTAAAAGAAAGAGTTTGCTGATATGATTCGGTGACACAACAATGGGTACATGAAGCAAAAAAACTAAACGTGCTAGCCCTGCAATGAGCACAATAAGCAAAACAAAAGGCTCAGTTTGTGATTCTCGTGCATTACCTTCCTATCGTCATGGGTACTCTTGGAGGTGCTTTTGTGCTGTGTCCAAGTGATGTATGTGGACTTGACCTCATGTATGTGATTTAAGCGAAAATGTATGTATTGCATATGGACCAAGAGTGATTTTTGGGTGTGAATGCCAATGTTTCTGTGATGTGTGTGAACCTATGAGTTTATGTCACTTGATGCAATGTTATGCACTCTCCAGTATATATACTAATTAATTGTGTGCATGGATATTGTCAAATTATAGGGGAGGTTATGCCCAATTTTTAGTTTTTAAATTACAATCTCCTGACAGTTTAAAGTGCTGCTTTAAGCTACTTGTGAATGGTAATTCCATGACTTGTATTACTGGAACGTGAGGCATAGAAAGAAGTGTGCTTAGTTTCCATAATAGATTCGTAGTGCAGTACTGGACTTGTAATATTGCTTTCGGAAATATTTGAGCTGACTCACTGATACCCACAAGTATAGGGGATCGTTGAAATCTTCGTTGGGAAGTATTACCCAAATTTATAGTTCGACTCCATGGCAACACAAGAATACCAATAAGACTTTGGCGATTGAGGCGTCACTCTCAACCACACTTGTATATCAATAAACTTGCAGCAGTGATAGTGATGGCAGTAGGATGATTCAAGTAGCAAATAAAACAACAGTAGTAAACAAGTGTTTCCCAGTTTTCACCGGAAAAGTGAAAGTGTAACTCAGAGATTTAAAACGTAGGCATGAGGTGAAAGCGGGGTGTTGCATGAATAAGATTGATCATATAATAAGATATAACTAGCAATGGGACTTATCTCAACTCCGATATATGTAGGTATGTGTTCCATAAATAGTTGTGCGTACTAACCAAGAGAATTTGCACAACATCTATTGTCCTCCCTGCCCATTTCACCGGGGCCAACTTGGAACTACAGGTAATTAAGGTCTACCCTTTCGAATAGCTCGGAACAATGCATTAACACTTCATGAACACATAGAATCCTCAAACTAAAACATCTCCCCCTTGTTTTCCCTATATGTCACTTTTAGGTTTCGCAGGTTCAACATAATAGCAGGTGATACACTTTGCAGATAAATACCAAACTCAATTATATGATGAGGCAAAATAAGTCCAGTACTGAAATCATGCCACTCGGGCCCTAGTAGCAAGCATTAAACATAGTATAAGTGCATCAACACAATACAAAAATATCTTCAAGATAAACCCCTAAAATCTCGGACAACGTGTATCATTACATGATCAATCTCATCCAATCCCCATCCACCTCATATGCCTACAGCGGACTACTCACACATGGTGATGGTGGAGGAACTCATGGTCGATGGAGATGAAGGCGGTGAAGATGGCGGTGAAGACGGCCTCCGGATCCCTCCACCGGAGGAGAAATCCTGGATCAATCTGTCTCCGAAACCGAAGATCGTGGTGGCGGCGGCGCTCTGTTTCGCGAAAGCTCCTCCCCTCCTAGGGCAAGCAGTTTTTCGTATATATGAGGGGGTACACCGAAGAGCGAAGGAGAGGCGGTGCCCGAGGCCCAATTGAGGGTGGCCCACGCGGCCAAGGAATCTGGTCGCGTGGGGCCCACTCTTTTTGCCCTCAAGCGCTTCCTCGCGTCCATCTTTTGCCCGACGTCATCATTTTCCATAAAAAATGACGTGGTATTTTTCTCCGATTTAATTTCCTGCAAAAATAGCCAGAAAGGAGACTTTGCTAAAAACAGCGTCAAATTCAACAGTTTTATTCAAATATGGGAAGATTCGGAACAAATTATGAAGCAAAGTGCTTGAAAAGTAGATGCATTTTAGGTGCATCACTCACGCGGTTCTCATATATTAGGTTAAGTGTGTCACAAATATTTAGGAAAAAAGCGATGCAAAATTTATTAGGGGCAAGAGAGTGTTTTCATGATCCTACTTAACACCGTTAGTGCTCATATTGTTGGATGTATGTCTAATAGACAATATATACATTTGTTTCATGATTAATGAATTATGTCTTTATGCTATAATTGCTATTGTATATGAATGTGAGATTTATAGGAAACTCATATACATGTGTAGAAACATGATCAAACCCTTTTTACCCTTTGTCATGTGTCTTAGACAAACTCGTTAATATTAGACAACCTTATTTTCCGGTCATGGACATATGTTTGTTGAAAGGACACGGATGTCGCCTAGAGGGGGGGGGGGGTGAATAGGCGATTTAAAATTCTTTACGGTTTAGGCTTGAATAAATGCGGAATAAAACTAGCGGTTAATTTATCAAGCGCAAAACCTAAACAAGCTAGGTTTACCTATGTGCACCAACAACTTATGCTAAACAAGATATACAACTATGTGATAGCAAGATATATTACTTCAAGCTCGATGGCTATCACAAAGTAAATAGCATAAGTAAGAAGCTCGGGTATAGAAATACCGAGGCACTTGGAGACGATGATTTATCCCGAAGTTCACTTCCCAATGGAAGCTACGTCTCCGTTGGAGCGGTGCGGAGTCACAAAGTGATCCCCGAATAGCCGTCAAATGGCACACCGTAATCTCCTTCGTGCCTCTACCAATGTAGAGTGCCACGAGCCACTATGGGACACTTGAGGGAGGTCACCGAACCCGTACAAGGATGGGGCACACTCCACAACTTAATTGGAGGCTCTCACCGAATTCCCGCGGCTCCCAAAGCCACAAGAATCACAAGGTTGGGGCGCAACTCCACAACTTAATTGGAAGCTCCCAACTATCCGCGAGCCACCAAAACTCCGAGATCAACAAGAACCGTCTAGGGCACTCCAAGTACCCAAGATGACAAGCTCTAGGGCACCCCAAGTACCCAAGAGTAACAAGCTTCTCAACTTTGATTTCCACGTATCACCGTGGAGAACTCAAACCGATGCAACCGATGCAATGAAGGCAAGACCACTAGAGGTGGTCAAATCCTTCACTCCCAAATCCCATCAAAAGCAACTAATGCTTGTGGGGGGAGAAGAGAGGAAGAACAAGGAAGAACTCAACAAATGGAACTCCAAGATCTAGATCCAAAGGCTTCCCCTCACTTAGAGGAGAGATGGATTGGTGGAACAATAGATCTAGATCTCCTCTCTCTTTTCCCACTAAATGGAGGCAAGAATCATGGAGGGATTGAGAGATAGCTAAGCTCAAGAAGGTCAACAATGGGGCCAAATTCGTGCTCAGCAAAGCTGGAAGGCTGGAGGTAGGTGGAGGGGTATTTATACCCCTCCCAGAAAAAGAGCCGTTGCAGCCAGGAAATCGGATATTCCGATATAAGTTAGGATCGGATAATCCGACTGAGTCGGATAATCCGATTCAACATATATCGGATATTCCGAACATCTCCAGTGCCAATGCAACAAAACTGGCTGCAAGAAGTCCTTAGCCAATATCGAGCAATACTTGAAAATCGGATAATCCGAATCAAGGTGGATCGGATAATCCGAAAAGCTCCAGTATGCATTGCTATTAAAGTCCTTAGCCGAATTCGAGCAATCTTGAGAATCGGATAATCCGAATCAAGGTTGATCGGATAATCCGATTCCCCTGTTTGAGCAAAACAGACAGAAACAGCAAAACCTGAAATGCAATAACTTTCTCGTTCGAACTCCAAAACAGGTGAATCCAATTCTGTTGGAAAGGTAGCGACAAGAGCTTTACTACAAGGAAGGTGTGGACCCTATCTCGAAGGTGGACCGATAATATTTTCAACCTGAAAACGCAACAAGTTTTCCATACGAAATCCGTTTTCGGAGAACTTGGGCTTGTCATGAAGATCACAACAAGCACCAAAACCCAACAAGGAGAAAATACAAATAAGAACCAAGAAAGATGATGAAGGCAAGTATGCAAAGGTTTGAGCTCTCTCCAACTGATACGCTAAAGCTCAATCGAGAGCCCCTCTTGATAGTACGGTATCTATCCTATAACCCGGTCTCCCAACTAGTACCACAAGACCGGTAAAATAGAAACCCTATCATACCTTTGCCTTGCGCATTCCACTTGAGCTAGATGACGTCGATCTTGATCTCTTCAAGTGGACCACCTTTCTTGATTGCGCTTCGCTTGGTGAAGACTCAAACATTTCTCCCCCATACTCCACTATGGGAGAGCCTCTCTTAGGCACATCTTCACATAAACATTATCTCTAAATGGGTGGCAAGCTTCAAGCCTAGGATTTCTTCGAGATGCTCCTCTTGAACTTGCGCTTCTCAACATTGATGACGATCACCACTTGACGTCATCGATCATGGGCCATATGAAATCTTCATTTGATGCAAGCCCATAGAAAGATACCTAACCACACATAGAAATGCTACACACATATCATGGGTTAGTTCACAAAGTTATATGGACAATTGCTTACCATACCAAGAGATACATGATCCACTTGGTACATCTTGTAGCTTTGTGTGTTGATCACCTTGTATCTTTTCTTCTCTTTTCAATAGACGATGTCTTGAAGATAACCATGAATGATCACATAATTATTTTCTTCAAGACATACTTGCAATATGCTCAACTCGATGATCTTGATGCCAAATACTTCATTATATCAATATATTCATGGCATCAACCTTGAATCCAACATATGGAGTTCAAGCATGGTCTATGGACAAACACTACAAGTACAACTCAATGCAACCATTAGTCCATAGGGATTGTCATTAATTACCAAAACCACACATGGGGGCGCCATGCCCTTTCATTTGTCATTATATATTAATGAGAGCGCATTATTGTCTGAACAATGTTGTCTGGAAGACACAAGTGGATGAGATACTACGAGATCAAATTTGGTCTTTACTGCAAATAGTATCGTCACAGATTGGTTAGCTTTTTGGTCCCTTTGACTAGGAGAATGTATGGTTGTGTATTCTGGGGAGCTTGTTTTGGCACATTCAATCATCACGGCCTTAGTTGGGTGATCAAAATGGTTGTCGCTGGGAATCTCAAAGGCATGCATTAATCGTAGTAGTTCAAGATTGAGAATTGCTCCTCTAGATAATAGAGAAAACAGAAAGTGACACTGCGCATCTTGTTAATAGGTTAGTCCGGAAAATGCCCTAAAATGATATAAAGTATAGTAAGAACATGTAGCAATGATATAAAACAAGTATGGAACAATAAAAGATACATTTAAGACGTATCAATGTGAAGTGTGTGTTCTTGGAAAAAAAACTAGTGTGTGTGTGTGTGAATTACTTGTGTGCAGTCGTATCATCGAATTATAGCATTATATGACAGTTTGATGTGCTCTGAGGTTGTGACACTAGGATAATTGCCTGTGTTGTGTAAGCTGCTTGAAGTTGGCCCCTATTTGGTGCAAGTTCCATTTTGAGTCGGTTCAACCCCCTTCCTTGACTGCTTTTAGCGGCTTTGGCTTATTATCCATGTGTGCTCCAAGTGAGATCCATGTGAGCGGCTAAATATCTGATCCTATTGTCAATTGCTTGATGGTGAGGTTCCTTGATTTTTTTAGATAAAGAGTGTATATTAATAATAAAATACCAATTACACCCAGCCTCTGCAACAACGCAACAACCAAAAGCTGTTACGGATGCACACAGCCGAAAGACAATAAGAAGAAGAAATAAAAAGAAAAGTCCCGCTACAGAGTTACAGTCATTGCAGCAGCCGCACAACCACCGCCAAGACACCACCTGATGTCCAAATCTTCAAAAGCAGCGTCTTCAAGAAGAACAGTGCCAGGCACAACCAATTAAGGCCAGACCTTGGGTTTTCACCCTGAAGATAATAGTCCCCGCTCTCAAAACAATGTCTTCAACAAGAGCATTGCCAGGCACAACCAATTAAGGCCAGACCTTGGATTTTCACCCTGAAAAGTAGAACTTTGAACTTCACCTGTGATGTTGCCCCCACTAACATACCGCTGCTCCGCCTCCTGCAACTCCGAGCAAGTTCCTCATCGCCGCAAAACCTCCAATCGCCATTTGCCAGTCCTTTAATCTCAGCTTTCATGACATTCCCCGCCTCCGACTACACCATGGATTTGCCCATGATGGCACGGAAGCAGAGCTTCACGCCGCTCCCTCCGGCGCGATCGAATCCCTCCGATCCAACAGTCTCTAGGAATTAGCCCATTAAAGATCACCGGCGGAGCCTTCCGAAACTCGACACTCTTGCCCGATCAAAGATGACCTGCGACAAGCAGATCTTCGTCCTTGTGCGAATTGAAACTCTAGGACCGCCACCATTATTGGAGCACACCGGCAGGCCCCCACGCCGCCAGTCGGGGCAGCAAAGGAATCGCCGCCCCGGCTAAGGACTCCAGCGGGATAGCATCGGAGGGGACAGCAGCACCATGCCCGACTGCAGAAATCCCACAGTACAAGCTCGGATTGGGTCAGTCCAGATCGAAGCCCAGATTGGATCCAACTGCCACACCGAGACCCCGCGGCCGCCGGCGGCACGCCGCCGTCTCCTCACCGCCTTCCCGCCTCCCTGCCGCAAGAGACAGCCTGGTCGACCGCCTTCGGAGGAGAAGGCAGCCACCACCACCATGCCCGGGCCAAAGACCCCGACGTCCTCATGCCGCGAAGAAGACCCAGGGTGGTCTCCTCTTGCCGTTGTCGAGACGAGGCGCAGCCGCAGTGGATCACGATCTGAACCCCTCGGACCCAGATCGGATCGCACCACAGCCAAGATCTCATCCGCCGCCGGCCGCCGGAGATCCCCTGGCCACCGCCACCCGCTGCGCACTGCCTTTGGAGGAGGAGGGAGTAGACGCCGCCGCCCCCACACGTTCCCGCAGGCGGAGGACTGCGCCGCCGCCGCCGCATCACCACAGGGGCTTTACCCCGCGGCGTCCTCGCGACGGCGGCGGTAGGAGGGGGCGCTGTAGGGGAGGGGAGGAGGGCGGTGTGGAGGGGAGCTCCCCGGGGACGGCGCGGCGCTGCCGCCTCGGGGAGAGAGGAGTCGGGGCAGTAAAATTGTGTCGTGAGGTTCCTTGATGGGCTTGGGTTTGCTTGTTCTAGTAAAAATGAATACTTCGTGAGCTTCAGGTTGTTTGGGTCCATTCAATTGTCAAGTGAGATACCATTTTAATTTGTCTACTGCTTTTAAATTGCAAAATTGGCTAGCTAGAGGGTATTTTGGTTGCGTGTTGCATCTGCTTCTTGTTGAGCATCACCAGGTAATGCAATGTTTCCATTAATCACTCGCCTCCATGGTCTCAGTTTCCTTTGTACTATAAAATTGCCTCCAAATGCACGATCTTGACCCTTGGTGATCAGTCCACCCGTTGTCTCTTGGATTTGGTTCAGTTCCATGCCCTCTAGAACTCGTGTTCCTGATCCTTTGTAATATATGTAAGCATATTATCTGTAAAATTCTAATATGATTGATCCTTGTAAAAGAATATTGAAATATAAATTAAATATTTTTAATATCCGTCGTCGTGAAGCTTGGGCACGTGGCCGGGTGGAGGTATGGTCAAAACGCCCCTGGGCCCAGATTTAAAAATGGAGATTACCTACTACACAAGTAAAATATGTTGTGTACTTTTGTACTTGATCCTTAGCTACCAAAATCAAAAATCATTTTTATAGAAAATAAATTTTCAACAAGATAATTGCTAAAAATACACATATGAAATTTAAATTGCTACCACTATCTAAATCATCCTGGAACATAAAAATAGTGTCGCCGTAATGTAACAAACTTATTCCTCCATCTACCAATTCTTTCTCTAGTGTCCCAAAAATTGTTCTCTATTGCTTTTGTAGTCAATTTTTTTATAACATCTACTGCTACGTTGAACATGGCAACACATGTTCTGCTTGCCTAAGACGTTTTCCAAGTTTAAATGAAGGTTCTACTCTATCACTATTCATAAATGCCACTTACATGAGCTACTCTGCTCATAACCCAAATAATAATTTTGGCAAGGAGAATCCTTATATCCTTACCTAGAAGGCTAGAAAGGATTAATTAATGTTACTATACGGCTTTTCAAAATCAAAATATTTTCTTTTTCCAGCCAACGAACATCGGCAACGATTTAATGATTCTCACCCAACACCACTACTCCAAGGGGGGCGCCAAATTATGGACAACTGAGGGGGGGCGCAGTGCGAAAATGCAGTTAGCTTAGGAGATACGCTTTCCCTCTCTGTCTTACTCTCCACTCCCGTACGTTCCATTTAGAGAGAGAGAGAGAGGTTCATCTCCTCCCCATCTCATCTGCGTGCTCAGAATCAAAAAGCAGAGTCGGAAGGAGTGGTTGGGTGGGTGGAATGCAGCACACCACCAAGGCTTAGCTAGGGTTTTCCTCCCCCAATCTCCCGTCGCCTCCCCGCGCCGCCGCCGCCCACGATCGCCGCCATGATCGGCGGTGCCGACGAGAACGAACCGGAGGCCCGACCTCCCCCTCCCTGGCCGCCGATCGCGCCCCCTTCTTCGCTTCTTCCGGGGCCCGCCGGCCTCGGGAGGAGGCTGCTCGGCTCCATCCGCGGCGCCCTCGCGCTCCCGCGTCCCCTCCCGCCGCCGCGGGCCCCAAGGTCGGCCTCGGCCTGCTGCTCCATCTCAGGCCCGACCACCCTCTCCTCCACCCACCAACCCAGCCCGCCTCCGCGTCCGAGGACCCTCTGGAGGACGATGCTGCTGCGGCAGCGGCACGGCCTCACGCCGACGCGGGGCCGCGCTCGCCCGTGAACCGAGACGGGATCGTCGCCGACGCTGCTGCTACGTCGCCGGGTCCGACCAACGCCACGCTCGGCCAGTGGGCCGCCAACAGGGCTCCACGCCTCCTCCAGTACCTCAGGCCAGCGGCGGACACGGCCGGTGACCAGGAGTTCGGCCTGGTGGACGGGCAGCGAGCCGACGAATTCCGTGCGGGCGACCAGTCAAGGTCCATCCACGTCGTGTGTCCCCTGAGGACGAGTCAATCGCAACCGACGTTTCGTCTGCGTCCGAGGACGACGAGCCTCTGGGAGATGCCGCCGACGCAGGCCTGGACTCGCTGGTGAACCCATACACACCCAGCGACGCTGCTGCAGAGAGTGCGCCGGCCAACACCCCGTTCAGGAAGTGGGCGTCCAAGAGGGCTCCCCACCTCCTCATGCCGGCGGCGGACACGGCCGGTGACCAGGAGTCCGGCCTGGTGGATGGGCAGCAAGCCAAGGAATTCCGTGCGGGCGACGAGTCAGTGCCCACCTGCGTCGCGTCTCCGTCTGATGACGAGGAGGACGATTCAATCGCAACCGACGTTTCATCTGTGTCCGAGCAGGACGGCCCTCTGGAAGATGCTGTAGAATGGCCTCACGCCGCCCAGGGTGACGCCGGAGCTGAACTTGCCTTGGAAGATCACGGTGCTACTGCTGGGGATGATCAGGTAGAGAAGGTGCTGCAGCAGTGTACTGGTGATCAGCTGAGAGCTGCCAGGGGTGATCAGGAGGTGGTACAGCAAGGTGCCATCCACTCAAGGGATGAAACCACACGTGACATTGCTGCTGAGGATCAAGAGAAGGTGGGATCATCCGAGAATGTTGATGCTGTGGAAGGCCTGGAGTTGGTGCAGCAAGATGCCATTGACAGAAACGGTGAAGGCACAGATGGCACTGCTGCCGAGGATCAAAACAAGGCAGTGGAGCAAGTGGACGCTTATGGATTGGGAACAACTGAGAATGGTGATGCTGAGGATGATCGAGAGGCAGTGGAGCAATGTGTCATCGACAAAGAGGGTGCGGCCGTGGATGATAATGCTGTCAAAGATCACGAGGTGGTAGGGCCAGCTGTCATGGCCGGAATGTGTTCAACCATAGATGACATTTCTGCCGAGGATCAACAGAAGAAAGTGGAGCAGTGCTCAACTTGTGACTCGGAAACAATCGAGAATGATGATGCTATGGAAGATCAGGAGGTGGTGGAGCAAGGTGTTGTCTACAGAGAGGGTTTAACCATTGACCATGATGATTATGTCGAAGACCACAAGGTGGTAGAGCAAAGTATCATTCAAGGAATTCCCACTTCTACATATGGCATTGCTGTTGAAGATCAAGAGAAAGTGGTGGAGCAATGTGCAGTTCACGAACCAATTGCAACTAAGGATGAATGCAATGTCGAAGAAAAGGAGAAGGTGGGGGATCAAGAGAAGAAAGTGGAACAATGTGTAACTTATGACTCGGAAACAATCGAGAATGGTGATGCTGTGGAAGATCAGGAGGTGGTGCAGCAAGGTGTTGTCTACAGAGAGGGTTTAACCATTGGCCATGATGATTATGTTGAAGACCACAAGGTGGTAGAGTTGCAAAGTATCATTGAAGGAATGGCCCCTTCTACATATGGCATTGCTGTTGAAGATCAAGAGAAAGTGGTGGAGGAACGTGCAGTTCACGAACCAGAAGCAACCAACGATGAATACAATGTCGAAGAAAAGGAGAAGGTGGAGGATCATGAAAAGAAAGTGGAACAATGTGTAACTTATGACTCGGAAACAATCGAGAATGATGATGCTGTGGAAGATCAGGAGGTGGTGGAGCAAGGTGTTGTCTACAGAGAGGGTTTAACCATTGGCCATTATGATTATGTCGAAGACCACAAGGTGGTAGAGCAAAGTATCATTGAAGGAATGCCCGCTTCTACAGATGTCATTGCTGCTGAAGATCAAAAGAAAGTGGTGGAGCAATGTGTACTTCACGAACCAAGAGCAACTAAGGATGAGTACACTGTCGAAGAAAAGGATAAGGTGGAGGATCAAGAGAAGAATGTGGAACAATGTGTAATTTATGACTTGGAAACAATCAAGAATGTTGATGATGTGGAAGATCAGGAGGTGGCCGAGCAAGGTGTTGTCTACAGAGAGGGTTTTACTATTGGCCATGATGAATATGTCGAAGACCACAAGGTGGTAGAGCAAAGTACCATTGAAGGAATGCCTGTTTCTACAGATGACATTGCTGTTGAAGATCAAAAGAAAGTCTTGGAGCAATGTGCACTTCACGAACCAAGAGCAAGTAAGGATGAGTACACTGTCGAAGAAAAGGAGAAGGTGGTGGAGCAAGGTGCCATTGACAAACAGGTGGCGACGAACATGGATGTTGCTGTGAAAGATCAAGATAAGTTGATGAAGCAACACATCATCGACAATCAGGGTACAGTGCCCATGGATGATAGTGCGGTGAAAGACTGTGATAAGGCAGCGACACAGAATGCCAGTGATGCGATAATAACATACAGGGATGATGATCCTGTGGAGGAACTTAATAAGGTGGGGAATCAAGGTGTCATCAACGAAAATGGCAGAACCAAGGTTGATACTAATATGGAGGAACACGGCTATCCAAAGGAACAAGTCATCGTTGACAATTGGGGTACATTCAGTGATGCTACTGTTTTGGAAGATAAGAAGGCTGAGGTTGAGCTATGCAACGGTGATGAACAGATAGCAGATTCCGTTTACATGAAGGGGAGCATGTTGGAGCAAAGGACCGGCAGCAAACTGGAAGCAACAAAGTCTGATTTTACTGTTGAAAATCACAAGGATGTAGTGGAGCGTATTTGCCATGAATGGGGTGCACCTGATGATGATCTTGCTATGGACACGGCAGCTTCTCAGAGTATCAAAGAAATTTCATCTTCTGAGCTGGTTTCAGCGGCGGCAAATGGCAGTGATGAGGGTATAGGCAAGGAGAAGATTAAACTGCCCATTAGGTATCCTCAAAGGCCTGGGAAACTGAACTGCCCCTTTTACATGTCGAAAGGGAGCTGCTCATACGGGTTCTCATGCCAATTCCATCACCCACCGGTAAAATTTACGCCACTGCACCTGTTTACCATCATTTCATATATTATTCTTTAATTTTTGGGCAAGAAAACTTGGTTTGTATCTTTACTTAGTAGAATGCTGCAATTTTGCTTACCACACTAGGTTGTGTAATTTTTTTCTGTCATACCTGTGCCATCTGTCTTTGATCTCGGTAGATAGTACTGTGATCTGTATTTGAATACATTAAGCACACGCATGCAGTCCTTGTATGTTTGTTCCACTTAGATGATATATATATGTGCGTAGACATGCCAAACAACATGCTCTTTTCTGTATAAGAATGTAGTCTATCACACCCTTTTCTGGTCCCCAAATAACAGATTATGTAGCGTTATTAATGTTTTATCTGCCGAAATGTAGTGAACATTTTAAAGGAAGATTATATACCTCGTTCGCTAGTTTGTTCATCAGCTATTTAGTAATTTATTTTCCTTCTTTTTGTTGATGTTGTCATTGCTACAGCTTAAAGCCAAGCCAGACGGTTCGTGGTCTCCTTCTGAACAAGGAAATCATGGTGTTGCAGGAATTCTGGAACTGAACCGCATTGGCCTCCCCATACGAGAAGTATGCTTGTGATGTATTTTCATCTATTGAAGTTGGTACTTATGATTTATATTGTAAATTGCTGAAACTGCATTTTTATCTACTTCTCAGGGAGCAAGAAATTGCACCTACTATATGCGGAATGGTGCTTGCAGATATGGCAAACACTGTCATTTTAACCATCCAGAGCATGTCATTGATGCTCAGTTCTATGCACCAACAGGGTGGGAGGATAATGCTTTGCAATTGGAGAAATCTTCTGACGATACAACATTAGATGGCACATCACACTTGAAGAAATCTTCAGATGATGCAACCTTGGATGACACATCATACTCAAAGAAGTCCTCTGACCATGCAACTTTGGCTGACACGGCATACTCAAAGAAGTCTTCTGACCATGCAACCTTAGATGACACTTCATCTAGCTCAGCGGTCCTGCCACCAAACATATTAAGAATGCTTTTACCTCCCCAAAAAGTGCTGCCTAGTGCAGAAGGAAAGGTGAAAAAGGTACATGTTGTGCTTATTTATATTATGCGTGATGTTTAGATTTGTATTTGGACATTTGGCTTGCATGTTGCTACTATTGTGACACCGTACTGTGTACTTTTCCTAGACTAATGACTGGTCTATTTGGCTTTCTGATAATTTTTACCCTATCTGCTTTATGTAGGATTCAGGATGGTCATCAACCTCGGATGATTCCGATGGTTGCTGTTCAGCAGATAGTTCAGATGGGCCTTTGTGCAAGCAGGAGCCTGTGCATAGTTCAGATGGGCCTTTGTGCAAGCAGGAGCAGCATGTGGATTACCCTGAGAGGCCTGGCAGACCAGAATGCCCTTTCTATCTGAGGTTCGGTGATTGTAAATTTGCATCAGCATGCAAATATCACCACTCAAAAGACAAATATCCTGAGCTACCTGGGGAACCAGAATGTCCGTTCTATATGAAAAACCGGTTCTGTAAATTTGGGGCACAATGTAGGTTTAATCACCCAAAGGATTGGAGTCCTACAGCGGAGAGCCCAACGAATGCAAAAAAATCTGTTGCCATTCATGAACGTCATGAATCTACCAGAATCGCAGTAGAAGATCATGTGCCCCAGCAACAGCAGTATCCTGAGAGACCTGGTCAGCCAGACTGCCGATACTACCTGCAATTTGGGAAATGTAAATTCATGTCTGCGTGTATATTTCACCATCCAAGAGATGGACTTCCAGTTGGGTCGAATCCCTCAGGTCCAGCTCACTCTGATCAAATTGGACCTGTAACACATGACATGCCAGAATGCCCATTCTATATGAAAACTGGGAAATGTCAGTTTGGGTCAGCATGTGAATTTCATCACCCCAAAGATACATGTTCAACTACAGAGGTATGTCTTTATCATTATTGATATTCAAGTTAACACTATTTATTCAATCATAACTAGTTTTCAACTGTTCCCTTTTGTCTGGCTGACCCGTGTTGCATTATTAGCTCATAGAGATCTTTACCATCTTTGACATTTATGCAAATAGAAACTAATTAACTTCTGTGTGTTCAGAACTCTTGTTCAGTTTGCTGCGAGTATGTTACTATTGCTCTGCTTGTGTGTACACGAGACACTCTTGTTGTCCAATGTACTACCTCGTATAAATGAAGTCTATTTTGAACCTTTTCCATTCCCATTGCACCAGACCGCGGATGTTTGAAAAATGCTCACTGGGAAATAATGATCGTACTATCCATGGACTATGTAGTGTTAGGGATGCTAAAGCCTTGGTTATCTTTGTAGTAGCTAATAATATACTATCTCAAGTGGCTTGGACCTTTCTTTTCTACAATAACATCGCTATCTGGTTGATTTTTTGTTTGACAAGTAGGACATGTCATGTCACCCAACGGAACCAAAATGGATGCTCTCTTTTTTTCTCATTCTTTTACATGTGTCGCTCATGGATTTTATGCTGTTTCAGGGAGAATTCGGTCACAAGACTGACTTGGCACTTGATAATTTCACAAGGCCAGAGAATGCTGTGCAGACACAAGAACAGATCATGTATCCTGAAAGGCCCGGTGAACCTCGGTGTTTCAACTACATGAGGCATGGCTTTTGTAGGTTTCAGATGAACTGCAAATACCACCATCCAGCAGACCGGCTCTCTAGGAAACAGGTGCGTAATACTAATAGCCATAAATTTCAGACGTTTAACTGCGATGCATTACACTGCCTTACAATGACATATGTCGTTGCTGCTTATGAATGCAGTACGACTCGACTTACCACTGAACTCGTCCACATCTACCGCTGGAGTAAAGCTGTAACCATACTGCTTACCGTGTCAATGCTATCAACTGCAAGGTACCTTATGACATCTTGAACAATGATTTTCTTCTTGGAGCAGTGATCTTTCTGATTCTATGTGCTATATTGCTATGCAAATTTAGAACTCTTGATGTGGCTAACCTGGTTCTTGTTTGTTTCGCAGCATCTTCTGTTTCTGGGCGTTGGAGCTAACTCGAGTGGGTATGACTGACGATTGAAGGAGATGCGGATCTGAGGATGCACAAAAGTTTAGAGCCATTCAGTCTTGTTTTTGTCTATGATATGAGTACTTGCTAGTCGTATCCGTTTGTGTCAGACTTCCGCTTAAGAGCGTTTTATGGTGTTTATAAGGCACTTGCACCTTGTCGATTTACAGGAATTGTATGGTCAAGGCAGTAAACTGTGAACTGTAATCTGGATATCTTGGCATGACTTGATATTTGCCCTCTGGCTAGATGTAGCATGCAGACTTTGATCTTGGTATCATTGCATTCATGCCGTGATGTGTTTTGACGCCTGGTTTGAACTGATGTTTGTTTACGAAGAGAGATGAGGCGGTGAATGCAGAAGCCGGCAAGCGATTTGTTACTGTCTGCTACTAGTAGTGGATAGAGATCGGGCAAGAGTTTTCAATTGTTACCTTTTGTCTACTGTCTCTGTCTGCTATAAGTACTCCCGGTAGCTAAGATCGATCGTCCAGCTGCTTAACTTGAATCATTGGTGATCGTCCGGCTGCTTAACTTGAATAATTGGTCGATGACAGAGCAAAAACTTATCATGTTTAGAAATGGGCCTGGCCTCGTTTAGTGCGTCTACTATTAGCACCCTTGCTATACATAATTTTAAAAACTTGCTTTGTTTTTTGAACAGTTAGTCAAATTTTCTTTGTCCGAATCATAGTAGTGGTTACCTAACTTTGCAATGAAGAAACTGAGAGATCAATAAAATTGCATTATTGTTTCTGGTTCGACTCCACGAATAAAGTTTAGGTTCCACGTTGCAGACATAGGCCAATCTATTTTGCCCAAAAGCAGAGAGCATAATAATAGCAAAGGAAAAACGTCCATGGCAATTCAGACTAATTTCCAAGCCCAAATGCAATCTTCAGTGGTATACTGCCGAAACAAGAACAAGACATAGCGAGGCAAACATTTGTGATGCCCTTATTGGAGGAAACTGAGTTTTTTTTTTTTTTTTGACGTGTGAGGAAACTGAGTTTGAGGATTGTCACTGAAGACAGATCACCATCTGACAAAGCAAGGGAAAAAATCAGTCTCCAAAACATTGCAGGGCAAACGCGTACATTGCTGCAGTTCTTGCTTACCAGAGTCATGACAGTCGAAGAAGAAAATGCAGTTAATCCCTTCCCGTCGTGTCTGAATCAGGTGACCACGGTCCACGGGCATAACGAACGGTGTGGTCTGTACCTAAAGTCTGTAACCTGAATTGATCTCGGGCAACGTCAGTAAGAAGACAATGCCCACAGGAGCACGAACAGCTTCGTATTATATAGATTCAGTGCATCAATTCCAAACAGTGATGGAAAAGTTCAGTGAAGAATCTATACACATTCAAGTAAACCAAACCATAGTCACAACAAATTTTGAAACATCAGATCACTAATTTTCCATTGATTGATGATAACAAGATGGTACCATCAGAGAGTACATAACACAGCCAACAAAGTTCAGTACGAAATCTATCCACATTCGGATAAACCAAACCATAGGCACAACAAATGTTCTAACATCAGATCGAGAACTTTCATCGATTGATGACGCTAACAAAGATGGTACCATCAGAGACTGCATAACACCATAACACATCCGACACTGCACAAACGAGTGAATCTTCCTACCCCAACCAGAGGCAACAGGCTAACAAGAAACTAACATGTTCAGAAGTATTCAGACATGGTGTGCAATATGGGCCAAGACTAGAGCGACTCATGCTGCTCTATGAGTAGGCACGATTGGAACAAGAATAGATACAGAAGTATTCAGACATGGTGTGCAATGTGGGGCTTTCAACTGACAATACAAATTCCAGTTACAGATTAGAACGTATCAGGATAAACTAACCCAGAATTCGTGCAAATCCGTGGCATCATCATCATACTGAGAAGCAATTAAAGGTTCAGAGCACAACATTCAGATCCGATAGCCAACTTTTTCTCATTGCTGATGATAACAAGAGGATAACATCAGACACTACACGGGAACAGAACACACCATCATAGCACAAACGAAACACCTACACGCACTCTAGATTCCAAACACACAAGATAAGCTAACATCTCTACACCTCCAGATCAGGGGCCACAAAGCACGCACTCTACGCCCTCTCACCCCTGATGCGGCGTGCGAGCTGGATATCCTTGGGCATGATGGTGACGCGCTTGGCGTGGATGGCGCAGAGGTTGGTGTCCTCGAAGAGCCCGACGAGGTACGCCTCGGCGGCCTCCTGCAGCGCGGAGACGGCGGAGCTCTGGAAGCGGAGGTCGGTCTTGAAGTCCTGCGCGATCTCCCTGACGAGGCGCTGGAAGGGGAGCTTGCGGATGAGCAGCTCGGTGCTCTTCTGGTACTTGCGGATCTCCCGGAGCGCGACGGTGCCGGGGCGGAAGCGGTGGGGCTTCTTCACGCCGCCCGTGGCCGGGGCCGACTTGCGCGCCGCCTTGGTCGCCAGCTGCTTCCTGGGCGCCTTGCCGCCGGTGGACTTCCTCGCCGTCTGCTTGGTGCGGGCCATGGGGGCTGGAGAGAGGCTGCTGGTGGTCTGGGGTTGTTTTGCTTGGTGGAGGCTGGGAGATTTGGGAGGTGGAATGAGGAAGAAGGGTGGGGAGCGGGGCTGCTTTTATGGTGAGATGGCGGGTGGGCGCGCGTCCGGCGAAATTTTGGATTTTTTGGCGCGCTGAGTTTTGGGGAGGGGAGGGTGGGTTTGAGCGGTCGGATTTGGGAAGAGGGGACGGTGGAGATTCGGTGTCAGGTGAGGCACACGGATCGTGGGGAGGAATCCGTGTCATGGTGGTTCCTGCGTTCTGGTTGGTTGGTTGGTTGCTTGCCGTGGGGCTGCTTGGACCTCTCTTTTTGCGCCTGAAGACTCATAGTTGCGGAGAACTTAAAAACACTCATGGCATGGTTAGTGATTGCCTGAGCAATCGCTTTAACAAGTGTTTCTTTTGCAGAACCTGACATATATTTTTCATTCCAGTCATTGCACTTCTTAACAAGCTTGTCCTTCGTTGGTTTCAACTTTCCATCTAGAGGATTACCATCAGGGATTGGGAGACCGAGGTACTTGTCATCCTCTTTCATACTAGCAGCACCAAGGATGGCATTTACTTCCTTTGCATCTTCCTCTGAGCAACCTTGTCCTATCATAATTGAGCATTTGCTTTGGCTAAGAAGCTGACCCGATCCTTTTTCATAGTTCCTAAGGATATCATTTATACGGTTGGCTTGGTCAGAGTTTGCATTGAAGAAAAGAAGACTATCGTCTGCAAAAAGGAGGTGTGAGATGCCTGGAGCCTTCCTGCAGATTTTCAGTTCTTGAATGTTGCCATTATCGATTTGGTTTTGCAGCAGTGCTGAGAGGCCATCCGCAACGAAGAGGAAAAGGTAAGGTGATAATGGGTCACCTTGGCGAAGACCCCTGGTTGGGCTGAATTTCTCAAGCAGTTTCCCATTAAATCTGACAGAAAATTTTACTGTTTTTACACATACCATAATCCATTGAATCCATCTTTCATGGAACCCAATTTTTCTCAATGCCTCTTCGAGAAAGGCCCAGTCAACACGATCATATGCTTTCATAAGATCCAGCTTATAAGCACAGAATTTCCCCGCAGCCTTGGATCCCTTCTGTAAAGCATGAAAACATTCAAATGCTATTAAAGCATTGCCGGTAATCATTCTACCCGGGACAAACGCACTTTGTGCTTCAGAGATTATTTCATTCAGAAGAGGTCTCATTCTATTAACCAGGCACTTTGCAACAATCTTGTAGATAACGTTGCAGAGGCTTATCGGTCTGAAGTCCTTCATAGTCAAAGGGTTTTTGACTTTAGGGATCAAGACGATAGAGGTATCGTTAACCCCATCAGGCATTACACCTTCCTCAAAGAATTTGTGTACAGCATCAGTAATATCTTGTTTTAGAGTTTCCCAATTCCTTTGGAAGAAAGCTGCAGGGAATCCATCCGGTCCTGGGGCTTTTGAGGGCCCGATCTGGAACAGAGCAAAGCTTATTTCTTCATCAGAGAAAGGTGCACAGAGTTTCTGGTTCGTAGCTTCATCAATTTTGCTCCTCAAAAGGTCTGTGATGACAGAGGGTTGTACAGATGGGTCAGCAGTATACAGGTTCTTGAAATAGCTTGTGGCATGTTCCTCGAGGATAGCTTGATCACGCGAGATATCACCATTTGGCAGCACAAGCTTGTCAATGTTGTTTTTCTTGCGCCGCCAGGTGGCTTTCCTATGGAAATATTTTGTGTTTCTATCCCCTGCTTTCAGCCAGCTGATACGTGATCTTTGACGCCATTTTACTTCTTCCTTTTCCAGCAGTTCATTTATCTCATTACTGACCTTTTTAGCTTCTAATCTGCTTCTACTGTCATGTTTTCTGCTGAGCCATTCGAGTCTCTTCGAAAATGGCGCAAACGGCGGAGTTCCACCCAAATGGCGGAGTAAGCTTTTTGGGTGTACTATATGTCCCGTTGCGCCAAAATGGCGCAAACGGCGGAGTTCACCCAAATTTATTGCCATAGGAACAATATGGTAATCTAGTGCCAAGTTCTTTGCTTTTCGAAAATAAGAAAGCGAGATTACTTTGGATAATGCCTCGAAATCTAAATAATATGCTGATGTGAGCTATACTTAGCCCTTTGCAGGCATTAATTAGAGTGGATGTAAACAAAAAATGTGAAGCACAGACGATGGGTTGCTCCTACCTGAACAAAATAGACCTAAATGTGAAGTATTTTTTGATTTGTATGGAACCAAATCGAATGCTTTGTATGTCCCTTACTTCATATACTGATCTCATGTCTTCTCAATCATGATGTTCAAATGTTCCTTAATTTATCTACCGGTTTCTTTTCTTCTTGATCTTGATGTTTAAATCAGTTTTGTTTATTGGTCACATTATTTGTCATAGTTAAGGCACTTTGTCTTCCTCACGTTTACCAACATCCAACATTATGCATCAACAGTAGGTATGTTGCCTTTACAGAAATTTACCTAGAGAATTCAAGAGATTCAAGGCCAGTGATGTATAGGATGATCGAAAGCATACCTCATGAGTCAGCAGGAGATGTAGTAGTATCAGGCAATTTCAGCGTTGTCTAAGCACCGAGATTGATGATATGAATTATGCCATGCGTTTTTCTTTGGAATGTGAATATAACAACTTGCGGAAAGAAACCCAATGTGTTTTCGGTTGCAGTTCTCGCCGGCGTAGAAGAATTTGTCGGTTGATCCAACAATTTCGCGGTTAACTCATGAAGACGTTGAAAGCAAGAAAGATATGAAATAGCAGGCGTTTAACACTTGTGGTAATACACTATAAGCCTTCTTGAGCATAATACCTCTACCATATAAGCATTGGCCATGGAAGTGGGATTATAAAGATGATTTATATACGTAGTTTGTATCAGGCAGTTCGTATGGCTAAGTTGTGTCAGGGATTATATTTATGCTACTTAAAAACTCTGGGTCTGTATTCTAGAAAAAACCACTCTTGGTCTGAATGAGTGTTTGGCTGGTTGCTCGTCTGAACTTCAGTGTATTTGGAACAAGAGCTATCTTTGTGCCGACATTTTGTTTTTCTCTCCATGGTGGCGGTGTACATGCTGGAGTGTTTTGTACATGCATTTGGTGTCGTTTTATTTAGACCATGGGCAGCAGCATGTACTGAACCTTGATGGTCACGAACGACAATGCCAAAGCTAGGTTCTGCAGAACGGCTATTTCCGGGATAGTAGCTTGGAAATTTGAAGCTTCAGTTATCTAGTCCAAGATACAATGCTTTCCATAGACCTTTTTATTTCCTTCATATCTCTCACATGTTGATATTTAGAAAGCAGTGCACAATACAAATCTATTGTCTATTTGGGTGTACTTAAGATTGCAGAAAGCTATAGAAAGTCTGAAATATCAAGCGAGGTGAGGCAATAATACGTCCTGAGCCCTAGCTCGTCTGTAAGAAGTGCTAGGCGACACAAAAACCTAAGATAATAAACACAGTGCAGCATGTATAATGAGACTGTCTTGAAGATGGTATCATATTGTCTAGCTGATCTTGTGCTTTCAATCCAGCCCATGTGTTAAAGGCCGACTTGACTGTCATCTGTAACGAATTCTCCCTCCCCTGTGTTAGATAAAAGGTTGCATGTATAAGCAAACAAAGATCCCAATTTAAATGGTAACAATCTAGCCAAATAATGTCTAATGCAACTGAAACAATGATTTCTGATCAATCAATCTTTGCATGGGAACAATTTACATTCTCAAAACTTTAAATGCACATTCAGTCAAGTATATTTACAGGACTACTATTGCAAGAACCTAGTTTGAGCACCAAAATCCCCTAAAAATTCCGAAAGCCCCACCACAAAACCAGCAACTTCCCTATAGATGCATGAGATAACTTTGGGCATGGAGAAATTCTCTGCTGAAGATATTCTATGATCTGTTAAAAAGGAGCAAACTTCATGCTGTTCATTCACTTGCCTCTTTATAAAAGTAAGTTAAATCCTCATAATGTAATCAGCTAAGAACTATTTCAATTATTCGAACATATCCTTAGGCAAAATTTGGCAGAATATTTAATTAGCATTAGATCTGCTTCAGTGACAGGTAAGACCATGTAAACACTGAAAAAAACAAGTTTTACTCTATAAGCTCTCCATGCTCATCACTAAAAAATATTAAAAATTAACACAACATGAGATAATTTCTGAAGTTATTGTGTGCAATCTAAAGTGAAAACAATTTACAACCTAGTCCATCAGACAAGTCTATCTGGTCTACCTGTCGAGCTCCTCTTGGCACTCGCAGCCAGGAGTCCAAGTCCACCAATTCAAGGGAGCCAGAAGCGCGCCGCTGCCATGCTGTCGACGACGCCGTACCAGGTACCACTGGTAGATCCTCAACGAGTATTACGCCGTACGCAAACCGTACATGGTTAGCTGGCCCCTACTAAGCATTTCACATTTCTTAAGCTTTTTCAATGCATATATGTTGGCGATGCCTCTCGCAGCGCCGCTCTTCTTCTACCTCTCAAGAACTCTACTCTCTCTTGTATCTCACAAGAACACACACGGTGGAAGAAACTCACACGCACACACACTTTACCGGGGAGAAAACTAGCTTTGCTTTTGCTCCCGGTGAGAGCACGTATGCTACATTGTTTCTCTTCACATTAATTCATCCAAAAGGGATTACACTGTTTAAATAGACTCACACACTACTTCCCAGCAACCACTCTCGGTCACTAACACCACGTACCGACTAACCTCTAACAAACTGACCCACTCACGCCACTTCACATGCACCCATCTAATCTTATCTTGACCACTTCTTCCTCCTAGAATCACTCTAGGCACAGGACCCGCATGCAGCTAACTAACTGACTCTCCCAGCTCCAACTCATCCTCTAGCCGGTCCAGCTCCACCCTCTCGCACAACTCGACGCTTCACGCGACCTTGCTGCATCGCACAACACTGAAGCTTCAAGCTGCCATCAGCATTTCGCCAAGCTCGCCGACTCGCACGGCACTCGGCATCTTGACGTCGACCCGTTCAGCTCGAACTTCACCACCTACAAATCCTAGAAACTGAACTATATGCAAACAAACTAAATATGCAGATACATGGATCAAGATTAAACCTAACAATATTCACTTTTAGATACCTTCTCTCTACAAAGACGCACCTGCATAATCACATTTTGGAGTGACATTAAACGTGGTGCACAAAGCAATGATCTCGGAGTTATAAGGAATTGGTGATGGTTGTTTTATTACAAGAACAGGCTAACTGCGCGTACATTTTTCACAAGTTAATGGAGCAGGGGACTGAACAACACAGAAAGTGAAGGACAGGGAGACATCAAAATAACTGACGAGAAGTTGTCAGCTCCTCCGAAGAGTGTTGGGCCTCTCTCTCCCTCCCGAGTCGCCTCCCTCCCAGGCGACTATGGAGGCGCCGCCACCCACCAAACCCTAGCCGCCCTCCTCGTCCCCTCCCTGCCGCCGCCGGCGGTGGTGGCGGCGCCCATCCCGTTGCCGACGAGGGGGCAGTAGAGGTGTGCCGCTGTGGTGTCCCATGGGGGCGGTGGGATGCTGATGGCGGGCACAGGGCGGCGCGGTCTTGGGCCGGCGCCTGAGTCTCCCGCCGGAGAGGTGGCGTGGAGATGGTGGGGCGGCGCCGCCGGCCGGCTAATCTGGCGCTTCGCGTCCAGATCGGTCCTGCTCGCGGCGCTGGGACCGATGCCTCGATCTCGCCTTCGCGTCGATCTGGGATGTTGGATCCGGCCAGACCGGTTGTGGTGGCCTGGTTGTGACCACTGGTTACGCCGGCGATCTAGTGCTTGGCAATGGTTTACCCTCCATTGCTGCGTTCCTGCTGGGAGTGGCTTCGCGGCGTCGAGGCCTGCGAGGCTGAAGAATAATGGCGGTGGTCCTAGGGTTACTCCGGCGCCAAGACGAAGAACTGCCGCGCGCCTGTCCTCTTTGATCTGTCAGAGTGTCGGGTTCCAGAAGGCTCTGCTGCGATCTCCAACTGGCTAATGCCTAGAGACTGCTGGATCGGGTGGTATTTGGCCGGGCCGGAGGTAGCAGCGCGAAGCTCTACTCTGTTGCTATCATGGGCAAATCCATGGTGAAGCCAGAGGGAGCATGTCACGGAAGCAGTGATCGAAGGGCTGAGAATGGTGTTTGGAGCCTTTGCGTTTATGAGGAACTGGCTCGGAGTTTCAGGAATCGTGGCAGCAGTATGTAATCGGGCGTGACAACACAGGTGAAGTTCAAAGTCCTACCTATCACGGTGAAAATCCAAGGTCTGGCCTTAATTGGTTGTGTCTGGCAATGGTTTTGCTGAAGACATTGTTTTGAGAGCGAGGACTATCTTCAGGGTGAAAACCCAAGGTCTGGCCTTAATCGATTGTGCCCGGCACTGTTTCCTTTTGAAGGAGTTGCTTTTGAAGAATTGGACATAAGGTGTTGGCTTGGTGGTGGTTGTGTTGTTGCTACAAGGACTCTAACTTTGTAGCAAGACTTTTCTTTTTTTTAGTTCTTCTTCTTATTGTTTTTTGGCTATGTGCATCCGTAATACCTTCGGTTATTGCGTTGTTCAGAGGCTGGGTGTAATTGGTATCTCCGCGATATTAATATATGCTCTTTATCTAAAAAAATCAAAATAACTGAAATAAAACATAACAGACGAACGGACAACACCAACCAGCATGCAACTGTTGCCTGAAAATAGTAGACAGGCCAACTGCACGAACAAAAATATTATTCTCAGGCTAAAAGGAAAAAAAGGTAAAAACCTTGTATTCAGATACCATTTAATCCTGGTTTTACTACATGTAAAAATAAAATAGACATGAGGTTCCGTGTTGAGCGACAAATACAGAAGAGGGAGCACAGAGCAGCACAAGTTCCTAGTCACATAAGGGATCATGTTTATAGGAAAAAAGTAGTATGAGAAATAATGTCAAGCCTAACATTTTGGTCTTTCGAACCTACCATTGACCAGACAGTATTACAAGACCAATAAATCATGCCATGTAACTAGCAGGTTAAAAAAAATATAGAACATAGAGACCAAAGTGAGAGGTACCTCTCCAAATGCACTTCTTCAAATAATTGTCAAAAGTTCAAGATCTTCAACATCCATCTTATGTCTCTGGAAACGCATATATCCCGTCTCATTTTTCTCCATCTGCAGGAACTTCAGCATCCTGTAACTTCCTCTCCAACATCCAGCGCCTAAAAGTAGACTAGGATCAGAAAGGAGTGATGACGTAGTTGTAGCCAGTGAATGGGCCTCAAACAGAAGTGAATTACACCCAAAGCATGAAGTAAATTAAAATAAGTTACAATAGATGCCAGGATAATGTTTTAAAGGGTGATCCAATCGAAGTCCAAATTTGGAACAAAAGAAACAAGTCAAACAACACAGGTTTTCAAAATTGCAGATGTACTTATCTGACTGAAGGCGCTCATCGGTATCTATAAATCCCACACTAATCACAGTACTAAATATTTGTTATGTTTTTACCTTTTCTGGCTCAAAGGAAATAGTCAAGCACAATTCTTGCAGTATTAACTATTATCTGAACTATGTCACTAACTTCCATTTTCAAATCAGTATTACTAATTTACTATAGAAGAAACAATGCAAAGTGTGTATTTAGTATATGCAACCAACCTTGTTTGCTACTTTAGCATATTATACCGACGAGAACTAATTGAAGACGGGGGAAAGACAAGCTAAGATACTGCTCTTTTGTGCGATTTCCAGTGTGGGTGACTCATTTTGGAAGTGTCCTGAATCTCTATTAAAAACCTTCCCCACATAATTAGTAGAAGTGCTCTCTCAATGCTCACAGGTTGTAGCGTTGTTACAGGTAGGTTCAGCAGCTACATTCCATTGATTGGAACTCTGCAGCTCCATGTTTAATTAGTTCAGAACAGTATGCATTCCCTGGCCACCAGTTTCTTTTGCTACTGCTTGATTTTTTTCAAGCGTAAATATATGCAATTTCCTCCATTGATGCTACTTCCTGGCAGACAAAAAGGATTCCATCCATAATCGACACCAGCAGTTCGTACACTAGCGAAGATAATATTCAGACACTACAACCCAACTGTATAGTTCAGACTTACATAGGGAGGCCAATCGGCAGGGAGGACGAAGGAGATGGCACTTTGCTCCCTAGGAGCTCATCAATTGCTGCTACTTAGGGTGTAAGAGTCTGTCGCTATTCTCCATCTTCATCTGCTGCTGTCTAGGGCAAAGCACCTAATTGCCGAAGCCTTAATTCAATTGCAAGCGACCAAATCTGCAAAATAAGTGAGGGAACGATAAGACAGCAATCAATCATCTCCTTCCCAACTGTATCACGTCTTCATCAGTGATAAGAGATTGGCAGCAAACACACTGGGGAAGAATTCGTCCACAAAAGCATCAACCGGCTTAGTACATCAAGTCTAGGCAGAAAGCGGAAACAAGTAGCAGAAATACAGCAATGTTCTAAATCTCAGTTTCCGAAAACCCTATGGCAAATTCAGCACTAGTCATCCAGCATTAGAACTAACATCAGCAGCTAAACATATCAAGCATAGGCAGAAATCGTTAACAAGTAGTAGCAGAAATGAAACGTTGTTCTGAATCTCAGTTTGCCTAAAGCACATGCATTCATAATTCAGTTCTTACAAGCAACCAGCCAACAGAACATTAGAACTAACACTACTTGCAGATAAACAGAGATGACAACCGCTAGTCACATCAGCCAACTACTCCATCTACTACCGGGTACAGACAACCAGATCTAAGAGGAGGTGAACTTGGTGACGGCCTTGGTGCCCTCAGAGACGGCGTGCTTGGCGAGCTCGCCGGGGAGGACGAGGCGGACGGAGGTCTGGATCTCCCGGGAGGTGATGGTGGGCTTCTTGTTGTAGCGGGCGAGCTTGGCGGCCTCGCCGGCCAGCTTCTCGAAGATGTCGTTGATGAAGGAGTTCATGATGGACATGGCCTTGGAGGAGATGCCGATGTCGGGGTGGACCTGCTTGAGGACCTTGAAGATGTAGATCTTGTAGGTCTCGACGGACTTCTTGCCCTTCTTCCTGCCCCTCGTCTTCTCGGCGCCGCCCTCCTTGGCGGCGGTCTTGCCGGCGGGAGGCTCTTCCCGGCCTTGGGCTTCTTCCCGGCAGGGGCCTTCTCCGTGGCGGGCTCCTCCTCGACGGGCTTCTTCGCCGCCGGCTTCTTCTCCGCCTTGGGGGCCATCGCTGCTGCGGGAGGGAGGGGATTCCCGGTGGATTTTGGGAGGAGTGGTAGGTTGGGGAATTTGGGATGCGATGATGGGGAAGATGGAGCTGGGTGGGTTTTTATAGAGGGGGACAGGTGGGCTCTGATTGGTGGAGGGGTTGGTGCCGTGGATTGGTGGGTTGGAGAGACGGGATGCGTCGGGTGTTTCTGCTGCGGACGGCCGAGATGCGTTTAGGCGCGGATCGGTGGCGTTGCTGGAGAATTCTGGGCGGGTTGGTTTTCGGAGCGCGGGACGGGCGGGAATGGTTTTCGATTTCGCGGTTTTAGGAGCCAAAAAAAATTCAAGGTGACCGCGGAAAGATCAGCCGTGGCGATTGGACATGCTCGTTTTACACCTAAAATCTGCAGGATCAGAAAGGCATCAGTTCGGTTTGTGCAATAGATCTTGCAAATTTATATGATAAAATGTAAAATATATGCCACAAATTTGTAAAAACGATTTGACAACGACTAGTTCCATTTGCAACGAAAATCTCAAAAATCAGGGCAACCGAAAATAAAACTATCCATGTGGGGCATTGTGTCCCATGTTCACCATCCTTGGCATTTTCGGGTTGTTGAATATGTTGTATAGCAAGTTGTATATGTTTGCAAGCGGCAATCTCGTAATCCTAAGAGGATCCAGAATGCACAGGCGGGCGCTTAAAATACCATTGATTATGTCAGCTACCATTTGCATCAAGCGCCCGCTGCTTGGGAGCTATATTTTGCATTGAATATTGAAACGACAACCTTCAATTTATTCATCGACGCTAAAAAAACATCCGGGAATCACCATGGAACTACCAAAACTGATAGGATTTATTTCCTAGCGTCCTTGGATAAGCGTCATGTTGTGGCTGCCCTAATGTAACTCTTTGTTGTCCAATATGAATAAACACCACGCCATCCCTAAGGGGTACCGCACATCCATAACCCCTTTTCACATGGTATCATAGCGAAGGTCTTCCTGGATCATGTTTAAGAAGCTTCCATAAACTTTATGATTCGTTAATTCTCTTTCTCGATGGGACGGGAAGGGATATAACTTAGCGGTAGATCTAGTGTCACCTTGACGTGCTGGAAGTCATCAGACCTTGCTTGTCCCTAAACCCAATGTTTGTTTTTTTCTATCACTTATCGCGCTGGTTCCTCCTCCTCGATGCCGATGGCTTCAGCATGCGGCTCCATTGGCGTTTCAATCTTAGAGAAATAACCAGGGAGAACTTCTTGATTTGGTAGTCGCAAGTCTTGTTTGCGATCCGGGGTGTCCAACTCCATGTGTATCTCGATGAGACTGTTGTGGAACCAGCAAAGGAAATCGTCACCAAGATGATGAGGGGGGTGAGGTGAAGATACCCGATCTCGATTGTGCACGGTGGGTTGCGCAAGATCAAACAGTGCTTGCCTATCTCCTTGGGAATATGACAAGAGAGGTTCTCATGCAGTTGGTCAGCCTGACTAGTTCCGATAAAGCGGTTTTCTTCTCAGTAATCAAAGATACGATAAAGCGGTTTTCTTCTCTTTAGTAATAAAGACTACTAGAAAATCTCAGTAATCAAGGAAAACATTATAAAACCATTATAACCATGGCAAATATAGAGGGAAACAACATAATTTTTTCACATGAATACACACGTTTTGGGACGTATTACCGGACCATTAATTACTCAGATTCTATTTATAAACAGGTTGGATCTCTTGTAATAGTACCCTTGGCTACCTCTCAACTTCGAATACAAGACAAGTACATAATTACAAAAAGGAGACTAGTTTGTAATAAACAAGGATCTATCTGTAAACCAATTGGGTACCTTGTAATAGTACCCTTGGCGACCTTGATAAGGAGGGGTTGGGATCACCCGATTTAGTACAACTTTTGAGGCATTTTTGGAGCAATACATAAACATAGCATAGCAACACAAGCACTGAAACTCGTTGTAGGGTCTCAAGAGAGTTGAATATGTATAAATCGATATCTCGTGTGCAACCATCATGATCAACCCCATGTTAAGTATTGTTGGTAAAAAACACCTATACAAACCTAAAGTTGACACATATGCATGCTTGAAACATTTACTGGGATATTCGTTATGATGCAATATTGAGGGCTCTCTACCAATAACTAAAGATTTTAGTATAGCCACGAGGACGCACATCCTTATGTATCATATATACCTACAATTCATCAAACTGACACACATTGATCCAAGAAGGCAAACAATTTTGTTTCTTTTCTCTGTTTCTAGAGAATTTTGGTTTAACCAACTTTTTTTCAAGAAGAAAAAGTGGAGACACTTCATTGCAAAAGAAAGTGTAAATTTTGTGCAAGTATATTTTCCATGATTGACTATATAGTTTCTAATGAAAATATTGCATCTTAGGTTTCAAAGGTTAAATGTAACTGAAAAATAAGTTGGTTAAAATTGTATCTAAGATATGACTTATAAGAAATATAAAAGTTTAGTATAAATAGATTACCGGCTAACTAGAATGATTTTTATCCTCATTTTCTTTTTATCGTTGGCCTATGCCGTGGATGTTTGCTCTTGCATGGAGGATTAGGCGGGTGAAGAAAATGAAGAAGGGGGCACAACAAGACTTTAAGCTTGAAAAGTAGAGTTAATGATAGAGGGAGGCGACATTTACGGATACGGTTTTCAGTTCCGATGTGTAAAATTTGTCACCGTAATGTTTGTCATTTTTCAGTTGAGTGGTTTGAGTTTATAAACCAAGTATTCTCCAATTGCTTATGCAGTTTGCCCCTTCATGTTTATTTTTGTTTTTCTCACGAGTGGTCATCATCACATTTCGGTTTTGGAATGTATTACTGAAACATTGTGTATTTACTGAACCTAGGATGCCCTCTTGCAGTAGCTGTTATGCTTATTGTCTAATATGCATCCTTCATGGAATGTGGGAGGGGTTACCTACTAGCATGCTTACGTCTAGCCATGCTAATGGATTATGGATCCCTTGGGATCATTGTGGAATTTATTTTAAAATAATATTTTTTTAAATTTATTTGATCACCAGCACGCGATTTGATTCAATTTGAAATATATCGCGCTATCGTCACGGGCAATGACGAAACCACGGCTTTCATCGTGACTAGTGCCGAATCTCCTTTCGGCCAGGTGATGACCCACAAGTATATGGGGTGTATCGTAGTACTTTCGATAAATAAGAGTGTCGAACCCAACGAGGAGCAGAAGGTGTTGCCAAGTAGTTTTGATCAAAGATTCACTGTAAATACTAGGAGACAAGTTTTTAGGGGGTTTTGATATTGCAGAAAAATAAAATATGAGTAAATAAAAGACAGTAATAATAATTGCAGCAAGTGGCCCAATCCTTTTTAGCACAAAGGACAAGCCGGTTTGTTTACTTATGATGGCAAAATGTTCTTGAGGACACGTGGGAATTTCGTCAAGTGCTTTCGCTTCATTTAGTTGATTAATCTTCATTGTTTTGATAAGTGTTGTGTGGGTGAACCTATTCTAATGCACTGCCCTAACTTGGACTAATACATACTTGTGATTAAACCCTTGCAAGCATCGCATAACAAGAAAGTATTTAAGATAAATCTAACCACAGCCATAAACTCTGAGATCCTACAATCCCTCATGCATCGGTATACTAACGGGGGTTTAGGTTTCTGTCACTCCGGCAACCCCACGATTAGCAACCAAATACACAATGCATTTCCCTAGGCCCATAAAGGTGAAGTGTCATGTAGTCGACGTTCACATGACACCACTATAAGAATAACACCACAACTTAAATATCAAACCATTAAATATTACTCAACATAACTTCACTACTAACATCAAGACTTCTCCCATGTCCTCAAGAACTAAACGAACTACTCACAAGACATCATATGGATCATGATCAGAGGCGATGTAACGATGGATAACAATATGAACATATACTTTAATTCACTGATAAAACTCAGTAGCATCAACCACAAGTAGTAATCAACACCGGGAAAGTTTCCCCTATGAACTACACAAAGTATAACCCTAGATGTTACAACGGAACGAGGTGGAGCAGTGGAGATGATGGTGTCGGCGGTGGAGATGATGATGGTGATGATGATCCCGATGAAGTCCGGCGTGATGGCGATGGCGATGGCGATGATTTCCCCCCTCCGGGAAGGAATTTCCCCGACAGATTTCTCCCTGCCGGAGAGCTTTTCTCTCTCTGGTGTTTTTCGCCTCGTGGAGGCGACGGAATATTTTCTCAGTCCCCTCCTGTGTCTTAGGGTTTCTAGGGGTTGAACTACGCGGGGGGAGCGCCTGAGGTGGCCAGGGCGGCCTCGCCAGGGCACGGCGCGGCCCAGGGGGGGCCCGCGCCGTGGGGTGGCGTGGGCCCCTGGTGGCCCACTTCAGCCTCCCCTTTTGGCTGCCTCCGACATCTTGAAAAATAGGGACTTCGAGATGTTTTTCCCAATTTGTTGATCTTCAGAAATAGTGTATCTTGGCGATGCTTTTCCAGCTGAAATCTGACTCCGCCAGTTAATTCTCCAATAATCATCAAACATGCAAAATAAGATAAAATAACATAAGTAACACATCCAAATGTGAAATATAACAGTGAATAGCAGTAAATTATGATATAAAATAGTGATGCAAAATGGACGTGTCAACTCCCCCAAGCTTAGACATCGCTTGTCCCCAAGCGAAAGGTGAGCTCAGTAAACAAGACCACGGGTTTATGGAGTGAAGCCTCGGTAATAAAGAATACGGACAAGAAGCATCACATTTATCACTACACAATATCATCTTAAACAACAACTTCCCTTCATAAGACTAAACTTGCAATGAGTAATAGAAGTCAAAATAAAGGTGCATAAAGAAAATCATAGTTTAGTCAGGGCAAACTTCATTCTTGGTCAGAGAACAATTAACAGATCGCACCCATCTTTCGAATAGAGTCCATATATTGGAGCTATATTGCAGGTTTTGCATGCTCAATCATCACAATTTTCTTACAGTCATTGATAACTTTCAAAGTTATATTCCTTCGATAAAAGGCTTTGTGCTAAACAAGGAAGGATAAAAGACATGATTGGAAATATCAATATATATATATATGGTTGAATCACCACAACTCGAATGCTTGCTTAAGAAAGAAGGGAATAGGTTTACTGACTCAACATAAAAGTAAAAGAAAGGCCCTTCGCAGAGGGAAGCAGAGATTAAGTCATGTGCTAGAGCTTTTTAAGTTTTTTGAAATCATAAAGAGAGTAAAAATATAAGTTTTGAGCTATGTGTGTCGTTGTCAACGAATGACAGTAGGTGAAACATTATCTATCTTGTCACCCGGACTTTCAAGAGCGGCTCCCATGAAGGATGTTATTTCTACCAGAGAGGCAGATCATCCCCTTTTTCTCTTTTGTTTACACATGCAGTTATTCACTGGTATCATTGCTTGTCTGATAAATTAGGGCAAAAATGTGAAGAGAATTAAGCGGTTAAAGTTGTAATTAATTGGGACTGGGCACCCCATTTGCCAGCTCTTTTTAAAAATTATTGGATAAGCGGATGTATGCCGCTAGTCGGTGGTGAAAGTATGTTTGACAAGTTAAATAAAGAAAACCCACATACTTCCTCATGAGATAGTAAACAGTGACACAAATAAGAGGTAATAATTTTTGAATAGTTTAAAGGTAGCACATGAAGTATTTACTTGGAGTGGTGATGTCTACGCACGCTTCTATTCTTGTAGACAGTGTTGGGCCTCCAAGTGCAGAGGTTTGTAGAACAGCAGCAAGTTTCCCTTAAGTGAATTACCTAAGGTTTATCGAACTCAGGGAGGTATAGGTCAAAGATATCCCTCTCAAGCAACCCTGCAATTAAGATACAAGAAGTCTCTTGTGTCCCCAACACACCTAATACACTTGTCAGATGTATAGGTGCACTAGTTCGACGAAGAGATAGTGAAATACAAATAATATGGATGATTATAAGTGGTAATTGCAATCTGAAATAAAATGGCAGCAAGCAAACTTGAGCCAAAATAGAGAGCAAACGGTGTTTCAATGCTTGGAAATAAGGCCTAGGGATCAGACTTTCACTAGTGGACACTCTCAACAATAATAATATAATTGAATGCATAGATATTTCCTCTTCACTATGCTACTCTGAACTATTCTCATGTTGGATAACAATTCATTGTATAGAGCAACAAAAGTACACCTTAAAGTTGCATTCCACATCTAGGGGACCCCAATGTCACTAAGAGCGCCCCAAAATAGTACTAGACAAACACCACAATTTCATAGAGACATCCAACACATATAATAGCTCATGATAAATATTCCTGTAAACTTTAGCCTAAGAGTCACACACGGTGCGCACACTGTCAACTTCGCACCATGGACAAAGGTGACTCCGGAGTTTACATTAATAAAACCACTCAAGTAGCATAATTCATAAGATAACGAAGAGTAACATCCATGGCTCCAACTAGATTACAAAGCTCATGATCACATAAAGATCACACCATGGGAGAGAGAGATGAACCACATAGCTACCGGTATGAGCCCTCAGCCCCGTGGGAAACTACTCACGCATGGTCATGGTGATGAGGAGCTTGATGGAGAGGTTGATGAAGAGGTGCAGCCCCGAGAGGAGACGGTGGCCCGCTGCAGCCACGGTGCGGCGGCGGCGGCCCGTGGAGGCGGCGGCGGCGGCAGCTCACGGCAGCAGCGGCGGCCCTTGGGGGCGGCGGCGGCGGCAGCCCGCGGCGGTGGACCTCGGGGGCGGCGGCCCTTGGCCCCCCTTCTTCTTCCTCGGTGATGGTGCAGCAATTGAGGAGCTCCTCCCCCTCCTTGGCGGCTGCCAAGAGGAGGAAAATTCGTGGCTTTTGGTGCCTCCCACGAAAACGGGCTTTTCTGGAGAGTCCGAACTCCAAATGGGCCGAATTTTAATTCTAGAATTATCAGCAGAAAATTATCTGCAACTTTGCAAAGGCCATGTTCTCCATTGGACGTCGTCTTCGAGGGTCAAACTGACAATCTCCGAAAAAAGTTCTGGGACAAATTTCTGGAAAGTCCCAATTTGACTCCAACAAGGTTTCCTTTGCTCACTTTTGATAATTCCTACACATTAAAGTGTAAAACAAGAACATTGTGCACTTTTGCAACTATTAATAAGTTAGTTCCAATAAATGTAATAAAGTTGCAAATAAATAGGGAATTTAGCACAATAAACTACAAAGTTCATGTATGCATTTTACATGCATCAAGTGGCAGGGAAATAGTTATGGTGGACACATATGGCATGGGTTTTGGCTCAAGGTTTGGATGCACGAGAAGCATTCCCTCAATACAGGCTTTAGCCTAGCAAGGCTGGGTAGCAAGCATAAGAGTTGAGGGATACAAACAAATATAAATATAATAGAAACAATCATGCAATCTTCCTTGCAGGCACAAATAATTTTAATTTGAGAATACTAAGCTCATTAGCCAGCAAGAAAGAAAGACAGTGAGATAATATACCTACATGCAACCCCTCTCTTTTCTACTTAAGCCTCAAAGTATTGTTGCTACAGACCAATGCTAAGTTTGCCAAAACCAAATAAATTTACTCGATGCTCCCAAAGTGATGCCAATACTAACAACAAGATCATTCATATGACAAAAACTTGCAACTAAAATAAAGTGTGCAGAAAGTAAAAGATAAAGCTTCTCATTAAAATTCCAATAACGGCAAATCACACCAAGGGATACATAGATAACCAACTAAAAGAGAGATACTTCCACACTGCAAACCATCCTATATGATAACTTCTCTACTCATGATATGACTGAACTGAAAAGTAAAAGGTAAAAGATAATGGTGGTGATACCGCGACACTCCCCCCAAGCTTGGAACAAGCTGAGGTGATGCCAATACCAATGATGAATTACTCCTTCGGCGGGTGATGGTGGGATGACCCTGATCGGGTCAGGAAACGCTCCAGCATTCGGCGAAGCCTGTTGTTCTCCTCTTGGAGTATTTCCACCTCCATCCTCAGGACTCGATATTGGTCACAAAACTCATCGGTAACTCGAAGAGCTTTGATTACCGCAGGGAAAGAGCTAAAGTTCAGAACAGGTGCTATTGCTCCCTGCATATCATGAGAAAAAGCACGCTGAGTGTTAATTCATCCCACAAAGGTAGGCTTGCTAGCCTTTGATCCTGCAGCTATCTGTCCTCCTTTGCTTGATGACATCTTCTTCACTTCCTCCTTGACGCTCCGATCCATGTCCTTGCGCCTAGCCGTGATCCTTTCCTCCTCTACCCATCCAACGAAGGTCCCCTGATTTAGGTCTCGGAGAAGCTCACGTTGACGACGCATCACGTAATCATATGAGGATGAACCCTGGGACGACATCTGAACAGAAAACAGTTCGAAACAAAAACACGACGAGAAACGATCCGGGGGATTATATAGCAAAAAGTTTTACAACAAAAGGAAAGCCAAGGTGGGGCCCGCGCCGTGGCATGGCGTGGTGCCCTCGGGCACCGTTTCCTCCTCTTTTTTGGCTTGCAATTTTCCATATTTAATAAAAATAACAAAAATATAACTTAGAAAGTTAAACGTGGACTTTTTCTTACCAAAACTGTTACCTATTCGAAAACAAACTCTGCAGTTTCCTGAATTTGACCTTTAATAAAATCTTCTGGAGTTACCACTTGAATAATATCAACATCTTCATTATAAGAATCTCCAGAAATATAATGTTTGAGTCTTTGCCCATTTACTACTTGTGGTTTATCACCATCAAGAGTAGTAATTTTGATGGCACCTGAGCGGTAAACCCCTGCAACAACATAAGGTCCTTCCCATTTTGAAAGTAACTTTCCTGCAAAAAATCTGAGACGAGACCTATACAATAGAAATTTCTCACCAACGTTAAATTCTCTCTTTAAAATCCTCATATCATGCCATTGTTTCACTTTCTCTTTAAAGAGTCTAGCATTTTCATAAGCTTCACTTCTCCATTCATCTAAAGAACTTAAATCAAGTAATCTTTTCTCACCAGCAAGTTTAAAATCTCTATTTAGTTCTTTTACAGCCCAATTAGCTTTATGTTCTAATTCTAGAGGTAAATGACAAACTTTTCGATAAACCATTTTGTAAGGAGACATACCCATAGGATTTTTATAAGCAGCTCTATAAGCCCACAAAGCATCATTAAGCTTCCTTGCCCAATTTTTCTAGACTTATTAACAGTCTTCTGCAAAATAGATTTAATCTCTCATTTGATAATTCTACTTGACCACTTGTTTGAGGATGATAAGCTGAGCAATTCTATGATTAACATCATACTTAGCAAGGGTTTTTCTAAAACCACCATGAATAAAATGAGAGCCCATCAGTCATAAGATATCTAGGCACACCAAACCTAGGGAAAATAATATCTTTAAGCATTTTTAATGATGTCTCACCATCAGCACTAGATGTTCGTATAGCTTATACCCATTTAGTAACATAATCAACAACAACAAGAATATGAGTATAACCATCAAAGGAGGAAAAGGACCCATAAAGTCAAATCCCCAACAGTCAAAAGGTTCAATAACAAGAGAATAATTCATATGCATTTCATTGCGTCTAGTTATATTACCAACTCTTTGACATTCATCACATGATAAAATAAACTTTCTTGCATCTTTAAAAAGAGTAGGTCAATAAAAACATGATTGTAAAACCTTGTGCAGTTCTATCTCCAGCGTGATGTCCTCCATAAGCACTTCCATGGCATTTTCTCAATATCTCTCTTTGTTCAAATTCTGGAACACATCTCGCATTATACCATTCCACTCCTTCTTTTATAAGTGTGGGTCATCCAAAAATAATGCCTCAAATCATAAAAGAATTTCTTCTTTGCTGAGCTGTAAAGGTTGGAGGCAAATACTTGGCAACAATAAAGTTAGCATAGTCAGCATACCAAGGACTCTCTCGCGAGCTTACCTTTATCGCAGCAATTGTTCATTTGGAAAACTGTCATTAACAGGAACAGGATCATAAGAAATGTTTTCCAATCTAGACAAGTTATCAGTGACAGGATTTTCAGCACCTTTCCTATCTACAATGTGCAAATCAAACTCTTGTAAAAAGCACCCATCTTATAAGTCTAGGCTTAGCATCTTTCTTTTCCATAAGGTATTAATAGCAGCAGATCGCTATGAATAGTAACTTTGAATCAACAATATAAGGTCTAAACTTATCACAAGCAAAAACTACTGCTAAAAATTTTTTCAGTAGTAGCATAATTCTTTTGAGCAGCATCAAGAGTCTTACTAGCATAATGAATAACATTCAACTTCTTATCTATTCGCTGTCCAAGAACAGCACCTACAGCAAAATCACTAGCATCACACATAATTTCAAAAGGTAAAGTCCAATCAGGAGGTTGAACAACAGGAGCAGTGATTAAAGCCTTTTTAGAATCTCAAAAGCTTCTTTACAATCATCATCAAAAACAAAAGGTACATCTTTTTGAGAAGATTAGTAAGAGGTTTTGAAATTTTAGAGAAATCTTTAATAAACCTCCTATAAAACCAGCATGACCAAGAATACTACGAATACCTTTAACATCCCTGGACAGGGCATTTTCTCAATTGCTTCAACTTTAGCTCTGTCCACTTCAATACCTCTTTCAGAAATTTTATGTCCAGAACAATCCCTTCATTAACCATAAAGTGCATTTCTCCCAATTAAGAACAAGATTAGTTTCCTCACATCTCTGCAAAACTTTATCAAGGTTTGCAAGCAGTTATCAAAAGAAGTTCCATAGAGAAAAATCGTCCATGAATACTTCCACAATTTTTTCACAAAAACCATGAAAAATGGCAGACATGCATCTTTGAAACGTAGCAGGAGCATTACACAAACCAAAAGGCATACGCCTATAAGCATAAGTTCCATAAGGACAAGTAAAAGTGTTTTCTCTTGATCTTTGCTCTAACACAATTTGTGAAAATCCAGAATAACCATCAAGAAAGCAAAAATGAGTTTTCTTAGACAACCTTTCTAACATTTGATCAATAAAAGGTAAAGGTAGTGATCTTTCTTAGTAACTTTATTAACTTTTCGAAAATCAATGCACATCCTATATCCAACAACTACTCTTTGAGGAATGAGTTCATCTTTTTCATTTGGCACAACAGTAATTCCCCTTTCTTAGGAACACAATGCACAGGCTTACCCATTTACTATCAGCAATAGGATAAATAATACCAGCTTCAAGGAGTTTTAATACCTCGTTTCTTACCACATCCTTCACTTTAGGAATTAGACGACGTTGATGCTCAACAACTGGTTTTGCATCTTCTTCCATGTTGATGGCGTGTTGACATATGTGGGAGAAATCCCCTTTAAATCATCAAGAGTATATCCAATAGCTCCTCGTGTTTTTTCAATACTTCTAATAATGGCTTCTTCATCACCTGAAAGTTTAGAACTAATAATAACAGGATATGTTTTCTTGTCATAATATGAGCATATTTAAGATCAGCAGGTAAAGGTTTCAAGTCGAAAACAGGTTCCTCTTTAGGAGGTTGAGTGGTACCCAAATCTTCCACCGGTATATCATGTTTAAGTATCATTGGTTGGCGAAGAAAAATATTATCAATCTCATTTCTCACTTCCATAAATTCTTCGCTTTCATGTTCCTCCATGAATTGCTGCAAGGGATTGTTAGGAGCAAGAGCAATAGCAGCAAGTTGTGCAACTCGAGAATCCTCATTAGGCAATTCGGTTTCATAAGGATTTTTAGCAAATTTGGAAAATTAAATTCATAGGACTCTCCATCAAATTTAGTAAAAATCTTCTCTTTCTTTGAATCTATAACAGCTCCACAAGTATTCAAGAACGGT
>CAMZMU010000038.1:20163290-20229167 GCA_947311845.1 Poa pratensis
TTCTTTTGCAGAACCTGACATATATTTTTCATTCCAGTCATTGCACTTCTTAACAAGCTTGTCCTTCGTTGGTTTCAACTTTCAATCTAGAGGATTACCATCAGGGATTGGGAGACCGAGGTACTTGTCATCCTCTTTCATACTAGCAGCACCAAGGATGGCATTTACTTCCTTTGCATCTTCCTCTGAGCAACCTTGTCCTATCATAATTGAGCATTTGCTTTGGCTAAGAAGCTGACCCGATCCTTTTTCATAGTTCCTAAGGATATCATTTATACGTTGGCTTGGTCAGAGTTTGCATTGAGAAAAGAGACTATCGTCTGCAAAAAGGAGGTGTGAGATGCCTGGAGCCTTCCTGCAGATTTTTCAGTTCTTGAATGTTGCCATTATCGATTTGGTTTTGCAGCAGTGCTGAGAGGCCATCCGCAACGAAGAGGAAAAGGTAAGGTGATAATGGGTCACCTTGGCGAAGACCCCTGGTTGGGCTGAATTTCTCAAGCAGTTTCCCATTAAATCTGACAGAAAATTTTACTGTTTTTACACATACCATAATCCATTGAATCCATCTTTCATGGAACCACAATTTTTCTCAATGCCTCTTCGAGAAAGGCCCAGTCAACAGATCATATGCTTTCATAAGATCCAGCTTATAAGCACAGAATTTCCCCGCAGCCTTGGATCCCTTCTGTAAAGCATGAAAACATTCAAATGCTATTAAAGCATTGCCGGTAATCATTCTACCCGGGACAAACGCACTTTGTGCTTCAGAGATTATTTCATTCAGAAGAGGTCTCATTCTATTAACCAGGCACTTTGCAACAATCTTGTAGATAACGTTGCAGAGGCTTATCGGTCTGAAGTCCTTCATAGTCAAAGGGTTTTTGACTTTAGGGATCAAGACGATAGAGGTATCGTTAACCCCATCAGGCATTACACCTTCCTCAAAGAATTTGTGTACAGCATCAGTAATATCTTGTTTTAGAGTTTCCCAATTCCTTTGGAAGAAAGCTGCAGGGAATCCATCCGGTCCTGGGCTTTTGAGGGCCGATCTGGAACAGAGCAAAGCTTATTTCTTCATCAGAGAAAGGTGCACAGAGTTTCTGGTTCGTAGCTTCATCAATTTTGCTCCTCAAAAGGTCTGTGATGACAGAGGGTTGTACAGATGGGTCAGCAGTATACAGGTTCTTGAAATAGCTTGTGGCATGTTCCTCGAGGATAGCTTGATCACGCGAGATATCACCATTTGGCAGCACAAGCTTGTCAATGTTGTTTTTCTTGCGCCGCCAGGTGGCTTTCCTATGGAAATATTTTGTGTTTCTATCCCCTGCTTTCAGCCAGCTGATACGTGATCTTTGACGCCATTTTACTTCTTCCTTTTCCAGCAGTTCATTTATCTCATTACTGACCTTTTTAGCTTCTAATCTGCTTCTACTGTCATGTTTTCTGCTGAGCCATTCGAGTCTCTTCGAAAATGGCGCAAACGGCGGAGTTCCACCCAAATGGCGGAGTAAGCTTTTTGGGTGTACTATATGTCCCGTGCGCCAAAATGGCGCAAACGGCGGAGTTCACCCAAATTTATTGCCATAGGAACAATATGGTAATCTAGTGCCAAGTTCTTTGCTTTTCGAAAATAAGAAAGCGAGATTACTTTGGATAATGCCTCGAAATCTAAATAATATGCTGATGTGAGCTATACTTAGCCCTTTGCAGGCATTAATTAGAGTGGATGTAAACAAAAAATGTGAAGCACAGACGATGGGTTGCTCCTACCTGAACAAAATAGACCTAAATGTGAAGTATTTTTTGATTTGTATGGAACCAAATCGAATGCTTTGTATGTCCCTTACTTCATATACTGATCTCATGTCTTCTCAATCATGATGTTCAAATGTTCCTTAATTTATCTACCGGTTTCTTTTCTTCTTGATCTTGATGTTTAAATCAGTTTTGTTTATTGGTCACATTATTTGTCATAGTTAAGGCACTTTGTCTTCCTCACGTTTACCAACATCCAACATTATGCATCAACAGTAGGTATGTTGCCTTTACAGAAATTTACCTAGAGAATTCAAGAGATTCAAGGCCAGTGATGTATAGGATGATCGAAAGCATACCTCATGAGTCAGCAGGAGATGTAGTAGTATCAGGCAATTTCAGCGTTGTCTAAGCACCGAGATTGATGATATGAATTATGCCATGCGTTTTTCTTTGGAATGTGAATATAACAACTTGCGGAAAGAAACCCAATGTGTTTTCGGTTGCAGTTCTCGCCGGCGTAGAAGAATTTGTCGGTTGATCCAACAATTTCGCGGTTAACTCATGAAGACGTTGAAAGCAAGAAAGATATGAAATAGCAGGCGTTTAACACTTGTGGTAATACACTATAAGCCTTCTTGAGCATAATACCTCTACCATATAAGCATTGGCCATGGAAGTGGGATTATAAAGATGATTTATATACGTAGTTTGTATCAGGCAGTTCGTATGGCTAAGTTGTGTCAGGGATTATATTTATGCTACTTAAAAACTCTGGGTCTGTATTCTAGAAAAAACCACTCTTGGTCTGAATGAGTGTTTGGCTGGTTGCTCGTCTGAACTTCAGTGTATTTGGAACAAGAGCTATCTTTGTGCCGACATTTTGTTTTTCTCTCCATGGTGGCGGTGTACATGCTGGAGTGTTTTGTACATGCATTTGGTGTCGTTTTATTTAGACCATGGGCAGCAGCATGTACTGAACCTTGATGGTCACGAACGACAATGCCAAAGCTAGGTTCTGCAGAACGGCTATTTCCGGGATAGTAGCTTGGAAATTTGAAGCTTCAGTTATCTAGTCCAAGATACAATGCTTTCCATAGACCTTTTTATTTCCTTCATATCTCTCACATGTTGATATTTAGAAAGCAGTGCACAATACAAATCTATTGTCTATTTGGGTGTACTTAAGATTGCAGAAAGCTATAGAAAGTCTGAAATATCAAGCGAGGTGAGGCAATAATACGTCCTGAGCCCTAGCTCGTCTGTAAGAAGTGCTAGGCGACACAAAAACCTAAGATAATAAACACAGTGCAGCATGTATAATGAGACTGTCTTGAAGATGGTATCATATTGTCTAGCTGATCTTGTGCTTTCAATCCAGCCCATGTGTTAAAGGCCGACTTGACTGTCATCTGTAACGAATTCTCCCTCCCCTGTGTTAGATAAAAGGTTGCATGTATAAGCAAACAAAGATCCCAATTTAAATGGCAACAATCTAGCCAAATAATGTCTAATGCAACTGAAACAATGATTTCTGATCAATCAATCTTTGCATGGGAACAATTTACATTCTCAAAACTTTAAATGCACATTCAGTCAAGTATATTTACAGGACTACTATTGCAAGAACCTAGTTTGAGCACCAAAATCCCCTAAAAATTCCGAAAGCCCCACCACAAAACCAGCAACTTCCCTATAGATGCATGAGATAACTTTGGGCATGGAGAAATTCTCTGCTGAAGATATTCTATGATCTGTTAAAAAGGAGCAAACTTCATGTCTGTTCATTCACTTGCCTCTTTATAAAAGTAAGTTAAATCCTCATAATGTAATCAGCTAAGAACTATTTCAATTATTCGAACATATCCTTAGGCAAAATTTGGCAGAATATTTAATTAGCATTAGATCTGCTTCAGTGACAGGTAAGACCATGTAAACACTGAAAAAAACAAGTTTTACTCTATAAGCTCTCCATGCTCATCACTAAAAAATATTAAAAATTAACACAACATGAGATAATTTCTGAAGTTATTGTGTGCAATCTAAAGTGAAAACAATTTACAACCTAGTCCATCAGACAAGTCTATCTGGTCTACCTGTCGAGCTCCTCTTGGCACTCGCAGCCAGGAGTCCAAGTCCACCAATTCAAGGGAGCCAGAAGCGCGCCGCTGCCATGCTGTCGACGACGCCGTACCAGGTACCACTGGTAGATCCTCAACGAGTATTACGCCGTACGCAAACCGTACATGGTTAGCTGGCCCCTACTAAGCATTTCACATTTCTTAAGCTTTTTCAATGCATATATGTTGGCGATGCCTCTCGCAGCGCCGCTCTTCTTCTACCTCTCAAGAACTCTACTCTCTCTTGTATCTCACAAGAACACACACGGTGGAAGAAACTCACACGCACACACACTTTACCGGGGAGAAAACTAGCTTTGCTTTTGCTCCCGGTGAGAGCACGTATGCTACATTGTTTCTCTTCACATTAATTCATCCAAAAGGGATTACACTGTTTAAATAGACTCACACACTACTGCCCAGCAACCACTCTCGGTCACTAACACCACGTACCGACTAACCTCTAACAAACTGACCCACTCACGCCACTTCACATGCACCCATCTAATCTTATCTTGACCACTTCTTCCTCCTAGAATCACTCTAGGCACAGGACCCGCATGCAGCTAACTAACTGACTCTCCCAGCTCCAACTCATCCTCTAGCCGGTCCAGCTCCACCCTCTCGCACAACTCGACGCTTCACGCGACCTTGCTGCATCGCACAACACTGAAGCTTCAAGCTGCCATCAGCATTTCGCCAAGCTCGCCGACTCGCACGGCACTCGGCATCTTGACGTCGACCCGTTCAGCTCGAACTTCACCACCTACAAATCCTAGAAACTGAACTATATGCAAACAAACTAAATATGCAGATACATGGATCAAGATTAAACCGAACAATATTCACTTTTAGATACCTTCTCTCTACAAAGACGCACCTGCATAATCACATTTTGGAGTGACATTAAACGTGGTGCACAAAGCAATGATCTCGGAGTTATAAGGAATTGGTGATGGTTGTTTTATTACAAGAACAGGCTAACTGCGCGTACATTTTTCACAAGTTAATGGAGCAGGGGACTGAACAACACAGAAAGTGAAGGACAGGGAGACATCAAAATAACTGACGAGAAGTTGTCAGCTCCTCCGAAGAGTGTTGGGCCTCTCTCTCCCTCCCGAGTCGCCTCCCTCCCAGGCGACTATGGAGGCGCCGCCACCCACCAAACCCTAGCCGCCCTCCTCGTCCCCTCCCTGCCGCCGCCGGCGGTGGTGGCGGCGCCCATCCCGTTGCCGACGAGGGGGCAGTAGAGGTGTGCCGCTGTGGTGTCCCATGGGGGCGGTGGGATGCTGATGGCGGGCACAGGGCGGCGCGGTCTTGGGCCGGCGCCTGAGTCTCCCGCCGGAGAGGTGGCGTGGAGATGGTGGGGCGGCGCCGCCGGCCGGCTAATCTGGCGCTTCGCGTCCAGATCGGTCCTGCTCGCGGCGCTAGGACCGATGCCTCGATCTCGCCTTCGCGTCGATCTGGGATGTTGGATCCGGCCAGACCGGTTGTGGTGGCCTGGTTGTGACCACTGGTTACGCCGGCGATCTAGTGCTTGGCAATGGTTTACCCTCCATTGCTGCGTTCCTGCTGGGAGTGGCTTCGCGGCGTCGAGGCCTGCGAGGCTGAAGAATAATGGCGGTGGTCCTAGGGTTACTCCGGCGCCAAGACGAAGAACTGCCGCGCGCCTGTCCTCTTTGATCTAGTCAGAGTGTCGGGTTCCAGAAGGCTCTGCTAGCGATCTCCAACTGGCTAATGCCTAGAGACTGCTGGATCGGGTGGTATTTGGCCGGGCCGGAGGTAGCAGCGCGAAGCTCTACTCTGTTGCTATCATGGGCAAATCCATGGTGAAGCCAGAGGGAGCATGTCACGGAAGCAGTGATCGAAGGGCTGAGAATGGTGTTTGGAGCCTTTGCGTTTATGAGGAACTGGCTCGGAGTTTCAGGAATCGTGGCAGCAGTATGTAATCGGGCGTGACAACACAGGTGAAGTTCAAAGTCCTACCTATCACGGTGAAAATCCAAGGTCTGGCCTTAATTGGTTGTGTCTGGCAATGGTTTTGCTGAAGACATTGTTTTGAGAGCGAGGACTATCTTCAGGGTGAAAACCCAAGGTCTGGCCTTAATCGATTGTGCCCGGCACTGTTTCCTTTTGAAGGAGTTGCTTTTGAAGAATTGGACATAAGGTGTTGGCTTGGTGGTGGTTGTGTTGTTGCTACAAGGACTCTAACTTTGTAGCAAGACTTTTCTTTTTTTTAGTTCTTCTTCTTATTGTTTTTTGGCTATGTGCATCCGTAATACCTTCGGTTGTTGCGTTGTTCCAGAGGCTGGGTGTAATTGGTATCTCCGCGATATTAATATATGCTCTTTATCTAAAAAAATCAAAATAACTGAAATAAAACATAACAGACGAACGGACAACACCAACCAGCATGCAACTGTTGCCTGAAAATAGTAGACAGGCCAACTGCACGAACAAAAATATTATTCTCAGGCTAAAAGGAAAAAAAGGTAAAAACCTTGTATTCAGATACCATTTAATCCTGGTTTTACTACATGTAAAAATAAAATAGACATGAGGTTCCGTGTTGAGCGACAAATACAGAAGAGGGAGCACAGAGCAGCACAAGTTCCTAGTCACATAAGGGATCATGTTTATAGGAAAAAAGTAGTATGAGAAATAATGTCAAGCCTAACATTTTGGTCTTTCGAACCTACCATTGACCAGACAGTATTACGAGACCAATAAATCATGCCATGTAACTAGCAGGTTAAAAAAAATATAGAACATAGAGACCAAAGTGAGAGGTACCTCTCCAAATGCACTTCTTCAAATAATTGTCAAAAGTTCAAGATCTTCAACATCCATCTTATGTCTCTGGAAACGCATATATCCCGTCTCATTTTTCTCCATCTGCAGGAACTTCAGCATCCTGTAACTTCCTCTCCAACATCCAGCGCCTAAAAGTAGACTAGGATCAGAAAGGAGTGATGACGTAGTTGTAGCCAGTGAATGGGCCTCAAACAGAAGTGAATTACACCCAAAGCATGAAGTAAATTAAAATAAGTTACAATAGATGCCAGGATAATGTTTTAAAGGGTGATCCAATCGAAGTCCAAATTTGGAACAAAAGAAACAAGTCAAACAACACAGGTTTTCAAAATTGCAGATGTACTTATCTGACTGAAGGCGCTCATCGGTATCTATAAATCCCACACTAATCACAGTACTAAATATTTGTTATGTTTTTACCTTTTCTGGCTCAAAGGAAATAGTCAAGCACAATTCTTGCAGTATTAACTATTATCTGAACTATGTCACTAACTTCCATTTTCAAATCAGTATTACTAATTTACTATAGAAGAAACAATGCAAAGTGTGTATTTAGTATATGCAACCAACCTTGTTTGCTACTTTAGCATATTATACCGACGAGAACTAATTGAAGACGGGGGAAAGACAAGCTAAGATACTGCTCTTTTGTGCGATTTCCAGTGTGGGTGACTCATTTTGGAAGTGTCCTGAATCTCTATTAAAAACCTTCCCCACATAATTAGTAGAAGTGCTCTCTCAATGCTCACAGGTTGTAGCGTTGTTACAGGTAGGTTCAGCAGCTACATTCCATTGATTGGAACTCTGCAGCTCCATGTTTAATTAGTTCAGAACAGTATGCATTCCCTGGCTACCAGTTTCTTTTGCTACTGCTTGATTTTTTTCAAGCGTAAATATATGCAATTTCCTCCATTGATGCTACTTCCTGGCAGACAAAAAGGATTCCATCCATAATCGACACCAGCAGTTCGTACACTAGCGAAGATAATATTCAGACACTACAACCCAACTGTATAGTTCAGACTTACATAGGGAGGCCAATCGGCAGGGAGGACGAAGGAGATGGCACTTTGCTCCCTAGGAGCTCATCAATTGCTGCTACTTAGGGTGTAAGAGGTCTGTCGCTATTCTCCATCTTCATCTGCTGCTGTCTAGGGCAAAGCACCTAATTGCCGAAGCCTTAATTCAATTGCAAGCGACCAAATCTGCAAAATAAGTGAGGGAACGATAAGACAGCAATCAATCATCTCCTTCCCAACTGTATCACGTCTTCATCAGTGATAAGAGATTGGCAGCAAACACACTGGGGAAGAATTCGTCCACAAAAGCATCAACCGGCTTAGTACATCAAGTCTAGGCAGAAAGCGGAAACAAGTAGCAGAAATACAGCAATGTTCTAAATCTCAGTTTCCGAAAACCCTATGGCAAATTCAGCACTAGTCATCCAGCATTAGAACTAACATCAGCAGCTAAACATATCAAGCATAGGCAGAAATCGTTAACAAGTAGTAGCAGAAATGAAACGTTGTTCTGAATCTCAGTTTGCCTAAAGCACATGCATTCATAATTCAGTTCTTACAAGCAACCAGCCAACAGAACATTAGAACTAACACTACTTGCAGATAAACAGAGATGACAACCGCTAGTCACATCAGCCAACTACTCCATCTACTACCGGGTACAGACAACCAGATCTAAGAGGAGGTGAACTTGGTGACGGCCTTGGTGCCCTCAGAGACGGCGTGCTTGGCGAGCTCGCCGGGGAGGACGAGGCGGACGGAGGTCTGGATCTCCCGGGAGGTGATGGTGGGCTTCTTGTTGTAGCGGGCGAGCTTGGCGGCCTCGCCGGCCAGCTTCTCGAAGATGTCGTTGATGAAGGAGTTCATGATGGACATGGCCTTGGAGGAGATGCCGATGTCGGGGTGGACCTGCTTGAGGACCTTGAAGATGTAGATCTTGTAGGTCTCGACGGACTTCTTGCCCTTCTTCCTGCCCCTCGTCTTCTCGGCGCCGCCCTCCTTGGCGGCGGTCTTGCCGGCGGGGAGGCTCTTCCCGGCCTTGGGCTTCTTCCCGGCAGGGGCCTTCTCCGTGGCGGGCTCCTCCTCGACGGGCTTCTTCGCCGCCGGCTTCTTCTCCGCCTTGGGGCCATCGCTGCTGCGGGAGGGAGGGGATTCCCGGTGGATTTTGGGAGGAGTGGTAGGTTGGGGAATTTGGGATGCGATGATGGGGAAGATGGAGCTGGGTGGGTTTTTATAGAGGGGGACAGGTGGGCTCTGATTGGTGGAGGGGTTGGTGCCGTGGATTGGTGGGTTGGAGAGACGGGATGCGTCGGGTGTTTCTGCTGCGGACGGCCGAGATGCGTTTAGGCGCGGATCGGTGGCGTTGCTGGAGAATTCTGGGCGGGTTGGTTTTCGGAGCGCGGGACGGGCGGGAATGGTTTTCGATTTCGCGGTTTTAGGAGCCAAAAAAAATTCAAGGTGACCGCGGAAAGATCAGCCGTGGCGATTGGACATGCTCGTTTTACACCTAAAATCTGCAGGATCAGAAAGGCATCAGTTCGGTTTGTGCAATAGATCTTGCAAATTTATATGATAAAATGTAAAATATATGCCACAAATTTGTAAAAACGATTTGACAACGACTAGTTCCATTTGCAACGAAAATCTCAAAAATCAGGGCAACCGAAAATAAAACTATCCATGTGGGGCATTGTGTCCCATGTTCACCATCCTTGGCATTTTCGGGTTGTTGAATATGTTGTATAGCAAGTTGTATATGTTTGCAAGCGGCAATCTCGTAATCCTAAGAGGATCCAGAATGCACAGGCGGGCGCTTAAAATACCATTGATTATGTCAGCTACCATTTGCATCAAGCGCCCGCTGCTTGGGAGCTATATTTTGCATTGAATATTGAAACGACAACCTTCAATTTATTCATCGACGCTAAAAAAACATCCGGGAATCACCATGGAACTACCAAAACTGATAGGATTTATTTCCTAGCGTCCTTGGATAAGCGTCATGTTGTGGCTGCCCTAATGTAACTCTTTGTTGTCCAATATGAATAAACACCACGCCATCCCTAAGGGGTACCGCACATCCATAACCCCTTTTCACATGGTATCATAGCGAAGGTCTTCCTGGATCATGTTTAAGAAGCTTCCATAAACTTTATGATTCGTTAATTCTCTTTCTCGATGGGACGGGGAAGGGATATAACTTAGCGGTAGATCTAGTGTCACCTTGACGTGCTGGAAGTCATCAGACCTTGCTTGTCCCTAAACCCAATGTTTGTTTTTTTCTATCACTTATCGCGCTGGTTCCTCCTCCTCGATGCCGATGGCTTCAGCATGCGGCTCCATTGGCGTTTCAATCTTAGAGAAATAACCAGGGAGAACTTCTTGATTTGGTAGTCGCAAGTCTTGTTTGCGATCCGGGGTGTCCAACTCCATGTGTATCTCGATGAGACTGTTGTGGAACCAGCAAAGGAAATCGTCACCAAGATGATGAGGGGGGTGAGGTGAAGATACCCGATCTCGATTGTGCACGGTGGGTTGCGCAAGATCAAACAGTGCTTGCCTATCTCCTTGGGAATATGACAAGAGAGGTTCTCATGCAGTTGGTCAGCCTGACTAGTTCCGATAAAGCGGTTTTCTTCTCAGTAATCAAAGATACGATAAAGCGGTTTTCTTCTCTTTAGTAATAAAGACTACTAGAAAATCTCAGTAATCAAGGAAAACATTATAAAACCATTATAACCATGGCAAATATAGAGGGAAACAACATAATTTTTTCACATGAATACACACGTTTTGGGACGTATTACCGACCATTAATTACTCAGATTCTATTTATAAACAGGTTGGATCTCTTGTAATAGTACCCTTGGCTACCTCTCAACTTCGAATACAAGACAAGTACATAATTACAAAAAGGAGACTAGTTTGTAATAAACAAGGATCTATCTGTAACCCAATTGGGTACCTTGTAATAGTACCCTTGGCGACCTTGATAAGGAGGGGTTGGGATCACCCGATTTAGTACAACTTTTGAGGCATTTTTGGAGCAATACATAAACATAGCATAGCAACACAAGCACTGAAACTCGTTGTAGGGTCTCAAGAGAGTTGAATATGTATAAATCGATATCTCGTGTGCAACCATCATGATCAACCCCATGTTAAGTATTGTTGGTAAAAAACACCTATACAAACCTAAAGTTGACACATATGCATGCTTGAAACATTTACTGGGATATTCGTTATGATGCAATATTGAGGGCTCTCTACCAATAACTAAAGATTTTAGTATAGCCACGAGGACGCACATCCTTATGTATCATATATACCTACAATTCATCAAACTGACACACATTGATCCAAGAAGGCAAACAATTTTGTTTCTTTTCTCTGTTTCTAGAGAATTTTGGTTTAACCAACTTTTTTTCAAGAAGAAAAAGTGGAGACACTTCATTGCAAAAGAAAGTGTAAATTTTGTGCAAGTATATTTTCCATGATTGACTATATAGTTTCTAATGAAAATATTGCATCTTAGGTTTCAAAGGTTAAATGTAACTGAAAAATAAGTTGGTTAAAATTGTATCTAAGATATGACTTATAAGAAATATAAAAGTTTAGTATAAATAGATTACCGGCTAACTAGAATGATTTTTATCCTCATTTTCTTTTTATCGTTGGCCTATGCCGTGGATGTTTGCTCTTGCATGGAGGATTAGGCGGGTGAAGAAAATGAAGAAGGGGGCACAACAAGACTTTAAGCTTGAAAAGTAGAGTTAATGATAGAGGGAGGCGACATTTACGGATACGGTTTTCAGTTCCGATGTGTAAAATTTGTCACCGTAATGTTTGTCATTTTTCAGTTGAGTGGTTTGAGTTTATAAACCAAGTATTCTCCAATTGCTTATGCAGTTTGCCCCTTCATGTTTATTTTTGTTTTTCTCACGAGTGGTCATCATCACATTTCGGTTTTGGAATGTATTACTGAAACATTGTGTATTTACTGAACCTAGGATGCCCTCTTGCAGTAGCTGTTATGCTTATTGTCTAATATGCATCCTTCATGGAATGTGGGAGGGGTTACCTACTAGCATGCTTACGTCTAGCCATGCTAATGGATTATGGATCCCTTGGGATCATTGTGGAATTTATTTTAAAATAATATTTTTTTAAATTTATTTGATCACCAGCACGCGATTTGATTCAATTTGAAATATATCGCGCTATCGTCACGGGCAATGACGAAACCACGGCTTTCATCGTGACTAGTGCCGAATCTCCTTTCGGCCAGGTGATGACCCACAAGTATATGGGGTGTATCGTAGTACTTTCGATAAATAAGAGTGTCGAACCCAACGAGGAGCAGAAGGTGTTGCCAAGTAGTTTTGATCAAAGATTCACTGTAAATACTAGGAGACAAGTTTTTAGGGGGTTTTGATATTGCAGAAAAATAAAATATGAGTAAATAAAAGACAGTAATAATAATTGCAGCAAGTGGCCCAATCCTTTTTAGCACAAAGGACAAGCCGGTTTGTTTACTTATGATGGCAAAATGTTCTTGAGGACACGTGGGAATTTCGTCAAGTGCTTTCGCTTCATTTAGTTGATTAATCTTCATTGTTTTGATAAGTGTTGTGTGGGTGAACCTATTCTAATGCACTGCCCTAACTTGGACTAATACATACTTGTGATTAAACCCTTGCAAGCATCCGCATAACAAGAAAGTATTTAAGATAAATCTAACCACAGCCATAAACTCTGAGATCCTACAATCCCTCATGCATCGGTATACTAACGGGGGTTTAGGTTTCTGTCACTCCGGCAACCCCACGATTAGCAACCAAATACACAATGCATTTCCCTAGGCCCATAAAGGTGAAGTGTCATGTAGTCGACGTTCACATGACACCACTATAAGAATAACACCACAACTTAAATATCAAACCATTAAATATTACTCAACATAACTTCACTACTAACATCAAGACTTCTCCCATGTCCTCAAGAACTAAACGAACTACTCACAAGACATCATATGGATCATGATCAGAGGCGATGTAACGATGGATAACAATATGAACATATACTTTAATTCACTGATAAAACTCAGTAGCATCAACCACAAGTAGTAATCAACACCGGGAAAGTTTCCCCTATGAACTACACAAAGTATAACCCTAGATGTTACAACGGAACGAGGTGGAGCAGTGGAGATGATGGTGTCGGCGGTGGAGATGATGATGGTGATGATGATCCCGATGAAGTCCGGCGTGATGGCGATGGCGATGGCGATGATTTCCCCCCTCCGGGAAGGAATTTCCCCGACAGATTTCTCCCTGCCGGAGAGCTTTTCTCTCTCTGGTGTTTTTCGCCTCGTGGAGGCGACGGAATATTTTCTCAGTCCCCTCCTGTGTCTTAGGGTTTCTAGGGTTGAACTACGCGAAGGGGGAGCGCCTGAGGTGGCCAGGGCGGCCTCGCCAGGGCACGGCGCGGCCCAGGGGGGGCCCGCGCCGTGGGGTGGCGTGGGCCCCTGGTGGCCCACTTCAGCCTCCCCTTTTGGCTGCCTCCGACATCTTGAAAAATAGGGACTTCGAGATGTTTTTCCCAATTTGTTGATCTTCAGAAATAGTGTATCTTGGCGATGCTTTTCCAGCTGAAATCTGACTCCGCCAGTTAATTCTCCAATAATCATCAAACATGCAAAATAAGATAAAATAACATAAGTAACACATCCAAATGTGAAATATAACAGTGAATAGCAGTAAATTATGATATAAAATAGTGATGCAAAATGGACGTGTCAACTCCCCCCAAGCTTAGACATCGCTTGTCCCCAAGCGAAAGGTGAGCTCAGTAAACAAGACCACGGGTTTATGGAGTGAAGCCTCGGTAATAAAGAATACGGACAAGAAGCATCACATTTATCACTACACAATATCATCTTAAACAACAACTTCCCTTCATAAGACTAAACTTGCAATGAGTAATAGAAGTCAAAATAAAGGTGCATAAAGAAAATCATAGTTTAGTCAGGGCAAACTTCATTCTTGGTCAGAGAACAATTAACAGATCGCACCCATCTTTCGAATAGAGTCCATATATTGGAGCTATATTGCAGGTTTTGCATGCTCAATCATCACAATTTTCTTACAGTCATTGATAACTTTCAAAGTTATATTCCTTCGATAAAAGGCTTTGTGCTAAACAAGGAAGGATAAAAGACATGATTGGAAATATCAATATATATATATATGGTTGAATCACCACAACTCGAATGCTTGCTTAAGAAAGAAGGGAATAGGTTTACTGACTCAACATAAAAGTAAAAGAAAGGCCCTTCGCAGAGGGAAGCAGAGATTAAGTCATGTGCTAGAGCTTTTTAAGTTTTTTGAAATCATAAAGAGAGTAAAAATATAAGTTTTGAGCTATGTGTGTCGTTGTCAACGAATGACAGTAGGTGAAACATTATCTATCTTGTCACCCGGACTTTCAAGAGCGGCTCCCATGAAGGATGTTATTTCTACCAGAGAGGCAGATCATCCCTCTTTTTCTCTTTTGTTTACACATGCAGTTATTCACTGGTATCATTGCTTGTCTGATAAATTAGGGCAAAAATGTGAAGAGAATTAAGCGGTTAAAGTTGTAATTAATTGGGACTGGGCACCCCATTTGCCAGCTCTTTTTAAAAATTATTGGATAAGCGGATGTATATGCCGCTAGTCCGGTGGTGAAAGTATGTTTGACAAGTTAAATAAAGAAAACCCACATACTTCCTCATGAGATAGTAAACAGTGACACAAATAAGAGGTAATAATTTTTGAATAGTTTAAAGGTAGCACATGAAGTATTTACTTGGAGTGGTGATGTCTACGCACGCTTCTATTCTTGTAGACAGTGTTGGGCCTCCAAGTGCAGAGGTTTGTAGAACAGCAGCAAGTTTCCCTTAAGTGAATTACCTAAGGTTTATCGAACTCAGGGAGGTATAGGTCAAAGATATCCCTCTCAAGCAACCCTGCAATTAAGATACAAGAAGTCTCTTGTGTCCCCAACACACCTAATACACTTGTCAGATGTATAGGTGCACTAGTTCGACGAAGAGATAGTGAAATACAAATAATATGGATGATTATAAGTGGTAATTGCAATCTGAAATAAAATGGCAGCAAGCAAACTTGAGCCAAAATGAGAGCAAACGGTGTTTCAATGCTTGGAAATAAGGCCTAGGGATCAGACTTTCACTAGTGGACACTCTCAACAATAATAATATAATTGAATGCATAGATATTTCCTCTTCACTATGCTACTCTGAACTATTCTCATGTTGGATAACAATTCATTGTATAGAGCAACAAAAGTACACCTTAAAGTTGCATTCCACATCTAGGGGACCCCAATGTCACTAAGAGCGCCCCAAAATAGTACTAGACAAACACCACAATTTCATAGAGACATCCAACACATATAATAGCTCATGATAAATATTCCTGTAAACTTTAGCCTAAGAGTCACACACGGTGCGCACACTGTCAACTTCGCACCATGGGACAAAGGTGACTCCGGAGTTTACATTAATAAAACCACTCAAGTAGCATAATTCATAAGATAACGAAGAGTAACATCCATGGCTCCAACTAGATTACAAAGCTCATGATCACATAAAGATCACACCATGGGAGAGAGAGATGAACCACATAGCTACCGGTATGAGCCCTCAGCCCCGTGGGAAACTACTCACGCATGGTCATGGTGATGAGGAGCTTGATGGAGAGGTTGATGAAGAGGTGCAGCCCCGAGAGGAGACGGTGGCCCGCTGCAGCCACGGTGCGGCGGCGGCGGCCCGTGGAGGCGGCGGCGGCGGCAGCTCACGGCAGCAGCGGCGGCCCTTGGGGGCGGCGGCGGCGGCAGCCCGCGGCGGTGGACCTCGGGGGCGGCGGCCCTTGGCCCCCCTTCTTCTTCCTCGGTGATGGTGCAGCAATGGAGGAGCTCCTCCCCCTCCTTGGCGGCTGCCAAGAGGAGGAAAATTCGTGGCTTTTGGTGCCTCCCACGAAAACGGGCTTTTCTGGAGAGTCCGAACTCCAAATGGGCCGAATTTTAATTCTAGAATTATCAGCAGAAAATTATCTGCAACTTTGCAAAGGCCATGTTCTCCATTGGACGTCGTCTTCGAGGGTCAAACTGACAATCTCCGAAAAAAGTTCTGGGACAAATTTCTGGAAAGTCCCAATTTGACTCCAACAAGGTTTCCTTTGCTCACTTTTGATAATTCCTACACATTAAAGTGTAAAACAAGAACATTGTGCACTTTTGCAACTATTAATAAGTTAGTTCCAATAAATGTAATAAAGTTGCAAATAAATAGGGAATTTAGCACAATAAACTACAAAGTTCATGTATGCATTTTACATGCATCAAGTGGCAGGGAAATAGTTATGGTGGACACATATGGCATGGGTTTTGGCTCAAGGTTTGGATGCACGAGAAGCATTCCCTCTCAATACAGGCTTTAGCCTAGCAAGGCTGGGTAGCAAGCATAAGAGTTGAGGGATACAAACAAATATAAATATAATAGAAACAATCATGCAATCTTCCTTGCAGGCACAAATAATTTTAATTTGAGAATACTAAGCTCATTAGCCAGCAAGAAAGAAAGACAGTGAGATAATATACCTACATGCAACCCCTCTCTTTTCTACTTAAGCCTCAAAGTATTGTTGCTACAGACCAATGCTAAGTTTGCCAAAACCAAATAAATTTACTCGATGCTCCCAAAGTGATGCCAATACTAACAACAAGATCATTCATATGACAAAAACTTGCAACTAAAATAAAGTGTGCAGAAAGTAAAAGATAAAGCTTCTCATTAAAATTCCAATAACGGCAAATCACACCAAGGGATACATAGATAACCAACTAAAAGAGAGATACTTCCACACTGCAAACCATCCTATATGATAACTTCTCTACTCATGATATGACTGAACTGAAAAGTAAAAGGTAAAAGATAATGGTGGTGATACCGCGACACTCCCCCCCAAGCTTGGAACAAGCTGAGGTGATGCCAATACCAATGATGAATTACTCCTTCGGCGGTGATGGTGGGATGACCCTGATCGGGTCAGGAAACGCTCCAGCATTCGGCGAAGCCTGTTGTTCTCCTCTTGGAGTATTTCCACCTCCATCCTCAGGACTCGATATTGGTCACAAAACTCATCGGTAACTCGAAGAGCTTTGATTACCGCAGGGAAAGAGCTAAAGTTCAGAACAGGTGCTATTGCTCCCTGCATATCATGAGAAAAAGCACGCTGAGTGTTAATTCATCCCACAAAGGTAGGCTTGCTAGCCTTTGATCCTGCAGCTATCTGTCCTCCTTTGCTTGATGACATCTTCTTCACTTCCTCCTTGACGCTCCGATCCATGTCCTTGCGCCTAGCCGTGATCCTTTCCTCCTCTACCCATCCAACGAAGGTCCCCTGATTTAGGTCTCGGAGAAGCTCACGTTGACGACGCATCACGTAATCATATGAGGATGAACCCTGGGACGACATCTGAACAGAAAACAGTTCGAAACAAAAACACGACGAGAAACGATCCGGGGGATTATATAGCAAAAAGTTTTACAACAAAAGGAAAGCCAAGGTGGGGCCCGCGCCGTGGCATGGCGTGGTGCCCTCGGGCACCGTTTCCTCCTCTTTTTTGGCTTGCAATTTTCCATATTTAATAAAAATAACAAAAATATAACTTAGAAAGTTAAACGTGGACTTTTTCTTACCAAAACTGTTACCTATTCGAAAACAAACTCTGCAGTTTCCTGAATTTGACCTTTAATAAAATCTTCTGGAGTTACCACTTGAATAATATCAACATCTTCATTATAAGAATCTCCAGAAATATAATGTTTGAGTCTTTGCCCATTTACTACTTGTGGTTTATCACCATCAAGAGTAGTAATTTTGATGGCACCTGAGCGGTAAACCCCTGCAACAACATAAGGTCCTTCCCATTTTGAAAGTAACTTTCCTGCAAAAAATCTGAGACGAGACCTATACAATAGAAATTTCTCACCAACGTTAAATTCTCTCTTTAAAATCCTCATATCATGCCATTGTTTCACTTTCTCTTTAAAGAGTCTAGCATTTTCATAAGCTTCACTTCTCCATTCATCTAAAGAACTTAAATCAAGTAATCTTTTCTCACCAGCAAGTTTAAAATCTCTATTAGTTCTTTTACAGCCCAATTAGCTTTATGTTCTAATTCTAGAGGTAAATGACAAACTTTTCGATAAACCATTTTGTAAGGAGACATACCCATAGGATTTTTATAAGCAGCTCTATAAGCCCACAAAGCATCATTAAGCTTCCTTGCCCAATTTTTTCTAGACTTATTAACAGTCTTCTGCAAAATAGATTTAATCTCTCTATTTGATAATTCTACTTGACCACTTGTTTGAGGATGATAAGCTGAGGCAATTCTATGATTTACATCATACTTAGCAAGGGTTTTTCTAAAACCACCATGAATAAAATGAGAGCCTCCATCAGTCATAAGATATCTAGGCACACCAAACCTAGGGAAAATAATATCTTTAAGCATTTTTAATGATGTCTCACCATCAGCACTAGATGTTCGTATAGCTTATACCCATTTAGTAACATAATCAACAACAACAAGAATATGAGTATAACCATCAAAGGAGGAAAAGGACCCATAAAGTCAAATCCCCAACGGTCAAAAGGTTCAATAACAAGAGAATAATTCATATGCATTTCATTGCGTCTAGTTATATTACCAACTCTTTGACATTCATCACATGATAAAATAAACTTTCTTGCATCTTTAAAAAGAGTAGGTCAATAAAAACATGATTGTAGAACCTTTTGTGCAGTTCTATCTCCAGCGTGATGTCCTCCATAAGCACTTCCATGGCATTTTCTCAATATCTCTTTGTTCAAATTCTGGAACACATCTCGCATTATACCATCACTCCTTCTTTATATAAGTGTGGGTCATCCAAAAATAATGCCTCAAATCATAAAAGAATTTCTTCTTTGCTGAGCTGTAAAGGTTGGAGGCAAATACTTGGCAACAATAAAGTTAGCATAGTCAGCATACCAAGGACTCTCTCGCGAGCTTACCTTAATCGCAGCCAATTGTTCATTTGGAAAACTGTCATTAACAGGAACAGGATCATAAGAAATGTTTTCCAATCTAGACAAGTTATCAGTGACAGGATTTTCAGCACCTTTCCTATCTACAATGTGTAACTCGAACTCTTGTAACAGAAGCACCCATCTTATAAGTCTAGGCTTAGCATCTTTCTTTTCCATAAGGTATTTGATAGCAGCAAGATCGCTATGAATAGTAACTTTTGAATCAACAATATAAGGTCTAAACTTATCACAAGCAAAAACTAATGCTAAAAATTTTCAGTGGTAGCATAATTCTTTTGAGCATCATCAAGAGTTTTACTAGCATAATGAATAACATTTAATTTCTTATCTATTCGCTGTCCAAGAACAGCACCTACAGCAAAATCACTAGCATCACACATAATTTCAAAAGGTAAATTCCAATCAGGCGGTTGAACAACAGGAGCAGTGATTAAAGCCTTTTTTAGAATCTCAAAAGCTTCTTTGCAATCATCATCAAAAACAAAAGGTACATCTTTTTGAAGAAGATTAGTAAGAGGTTTTGAAATTTTAGAGAAATCTTTAATAAACCTCCTATAAAAATCAGCATGACCAAGGATACTACGAATACCTTTGACGTCCCTAGGACAGGGCATTTTCTCAATTGCTTCAACTTTAGCTCTGTCCACTTCGATACCTCTTTCGGAAATTTTATGTCCTAGGACAATCCCTTCATTAACCATAAAGTGGCATTTCTCCCAATTAAGAACAAGATTAGTTTCCTCACATCTCTGCAAAACTTTATCAAGGTTCTGCAAGCATTTATCAAAAGAGTTCCATAGAGAAAAAATCATCCATGAATACTTCCACAATTTTTTCACAAAAACCATGAAAAATGGCAGACATGCATCTTTGAAACGTAGCAGGAGCATTACATAAACCAAAAGGCGTACGCCTATAAGCCTAAGTTCCATAAGGACAAGTAAAAGTGGTTTTCTATTGATCTTTTGCTCTAACAACAATTTGTGAAAATCCAGAATAACCATCAAGAAAGCAAAAATTAGTTTTCTTAGACAATCTTTCTAACATTTGATCAATAAAAGGTAAAGGGTAGTGATCTTTCTTAGTTACTTTATTAACTTTTCAAAAATCAATGCACATCCTATATCCAACAACTGCTCTTTGAGGGATGAGTTCATCTTTTTCATTTGGCACAACAGTAATTCCCCCTTTCTTAGGAACACAATGCACAAGGCTTACCCATTTACTATCAGCAATAGGATAAATAATACCAGCTTCAAGGAGTTTTAATACCTCGTTTCTTACCACATCCTTCACTTTAGGAATTAGACGACGTTGATGCTCAACAACTGGTTTTGCATCTTCTTCCATGTTGATGGCGTGTTGACATATGGTGGGAGAAATCCCCTTTAAATCATCAAGAGTATATCCAATAGCTCCTCGGTGTTTTTTCAATACTTCTAATAATCGGGCTTCTTCATCACCTGAAAGTTTAGAACTAATAATAACAGGATATGTTTTCTTGTCATAAATATGAGCATATTTAAGATCAGCAGGTAAAGGTTTCAAGTCGAAAACAGGTTCCTCTTTAGGAGGTTGAGTGGTACCCAAATCTTCCACCGGTATATCATGTTTAAGTATCATTGGTTGGCGAAGAAAAATATTATCAATCTCATTTCTCACTTCCATAAATTCTTCGCTTTCATGTTCCTCCATGAATTGCTGCAAGGGATTGTTAGGAGCAAGAGCAATAGCAGCAAGTTGTGCAACTCGAGAATCCTCATTAGGCAATTCGGTTTCATAAGGATTTTTAGCAAATTTGGAAAAATTAAATTCATAGGACTCTCCATCAAATTTAGTAAAAATCTTCTCTTTCTTTGAATCTATAACAGCTCCACAAGTATTCAAGAACGGTCTACCAAAATAATAGGAAAGTTTTACTAGATTCAGTACCAAGCACTAGAAAATCAGCAGGATATTTAGTTTTACCACATAGAACCTCAACGTCTCTTGCAATACCAATGGGATAGATAGTTTCTCTATTAGCAAGCTGAATAACAACATCAATATCCTCAAGTTCACAGGGACTAATTTCATGCATAATTTCTTTATAAAGTTCAAAGGGAATAGCACTGGAACTTGCACCAATATCACATAAACCATAATAACGATGATCTCCTATCCTAACTGAAAGCACATGAACACTTGCCTTCCTAGATCTACTAGGATGAGAAACAATATTAGAAGCATCCTCACAAAAGATAATATGTTCTCCTTCTATATTTTCAGTGACTAGATCCTTAACTATTGCTACTGCAGGTTTAACAGTTATTTGTTCATCAGGTTTCTAAGCTTTCTTTTCACTTTTATTAACCACACTTGCTATTATAGAATGTTCCTTCACTTTAACAGGAAATGGTATTTTCTCAATATAAGGTTCCGGCAAAATGCGGTCAACAGTATGAACTTCAATATTTTTAGCAACATCCATACTAGCATTATCTTTATAAGGTTCATGATACTTATTCAATCCTTTTTAGTACAATCAAGATAAGAGGCAAAAGCTTTGTAATAATTTGCAACAACTTGAGAATCAAAACCATACATATTATAAAGATTACGAAAATTATCAGTATCCATAAACTTTTTAATGCATTCATAATCATATTTTATACATGATTCTCTACCTTTGTCTTTCTCCCATCCTTCAGTATTATCTTGGATCCGATCAAGAAGAGCCCATTTAACTTCTTCTTTGTTTCGTGTAAATGATCCAGAACAAGCAGTATCCAATAGAGTTTTATCCTGAAGAGAAAGCCTTGCATAGAAGTTATCAATAACAACATTACCAGGAAGCTCATGAATGGGGCATTTGAGCATTAGTGACTTCAATCTCCCCCCATGATTGGGCAATACTCTCCATCATGAGGCCAAAACTTATATATATATGATTCCGATCTTGGTGAATTTCACTTGGAGGATAAAATTTGGAATAAAAGAGAGGTACAATTTCCTCCCAGCCAATAGATCGACCATTCTTCAGCAGCTTATACCATTTCACAGCTCTGCCCATCAATAATATAGAGAACAATTTCCTCTTAACTTCTTCCATTGAAATACCTGCACACTTAAACAACTCGCATAGTTCACGTATAAACAGTAAATGATCTCCAGGATGGACAATTCCATCTCCTACATAGCGGTTATTTGTAACACGTTCAACAATTTTCATAGGTATTTTAAATGGAAGTACTTGAGCAGGTGGCTTCACATCTACTACCTTAGCAGTGGTAGTAGTTGATACGTCTCCAACGTATCTATAATTTCTGATGTTCCATGCTTATATTATACCAATTGCTACATGTTTTTATTTACAGTTTATAGCATTTTATGCATTTTCTGGGACTAACCTATTAACAAGATGCCACAGTGCCAGTTCCTGTTTTCTGCTGTTTTTGTATTTCAGAAAAGTTGTTCCGGAAATATTCTCGGAATTGGACGAAACAAAAGCTCAGGTCCCTATTTTTCTGTCACGTACACGGAGTCCGAAGGATACACGAAGGGGGCCAAGGAGGCGGCCCCACCTTCTGCCGCGCCGTGACGTGGTGTGGGCCCCTCGGGTCTCCACCGGCGTCGCCCCTTTGCCTATAAATACATCTATTCGGGAAAACCCTAAGTACCTGAGTCATATTCCACGAAAAGTTCCAGAGCCACCGCCGCCGTCAACCCTAACCCGAGAGGGTTCTGAAGCTCTTCCCGGCACCCTGCCGGAGAGGGGAATCATCACCGGAGGGCTCCACATCGCCATGTCTGCCTCCAGAGTGATGTGTGAGTAGTTCATCCTTGGACTATGGGTCCATAGCAGTAGCTAGATGGTTGTCTTCTCCTCTTGTGCCATCATGTTTAGATCTTGTGAGCTGCCTATCATGATCAAGATCATCTTATTGTAATGCTACATGTTGTGTTTGCTGTGATCCGATGAATATTGATACTATGTCAAGTTAAATACTGAAATATCATGTCTATGTTATTTATGATCTTGCATGCTCTCTGTTGCTTGTTGATACTTTGGCCAAGTTGATGCTTGTGACTCCAAGAGGGAGTATTTATGCTAGATAGTCGGTTCAGTCTCCATTTAATCTGGGACAGTGACAGAAAGTTCTAAGGTTGTGGATGTGCTGTTGCCACTAGGGGTAAAACAGCGATGCTTTGTCTAAGGATAAATGTGTTGCTTACATTATGCACTTTACTTAATGCAATTGTCTGTTGCTTGCAACTTAATACTGGAAGGGGTACGGATGTTAACCTGAAGGTGGACTATTTAGGCACAGATGCATGCTGGATAGCGGTCTGTGTACCATGTTGTAATGTTCAAATGAATCTCATAGTAGACACTACTTGCACATGCATTGTTATTATGCACTTTCAATATTGTCAATTGCCCAGCTGTAATTTGTTTACCCAGCATGTTAGTTATCTTTATGGAGAGACACCACTAGTGAACTGTGGACCCTGGTCCATTCTTTTACATCTGATAATACAACCTACTGCAATCATTGTTCTTTTTAATTCTCTGCAAACAAACATCATTTTCCTCACCACACTTTTAATCCTTTGTTTTCAGCAAGCCGGTGAGATTGACACCCTCACTGATTCGTTGGGGCAAAGTAGTTTGATTGTCTTGTGTGCGGGTTCCACGTTGGCACCGGAATCCCTGGTGTTGCGCCGCACTACATTCCTGCACCAACAACCTTCAGAAGTGTCTTCACCTCCTACTGGATTGATAACCTTGGTTTCTTACTGAGGGAAAACTTGCTGCTACACTTATCAAACCTTACTCTTGGGGTCTCCTGACGAACGTGTGCTATACACGCATCAAGCAAGTTTTCTGGCGCCGTTGCCGGGGAGGTCAAGCCTTCTGCAAGGGGAGTCTCTCACTTCCAATCTCTTTACTTTGTTATTGTCTTGCTTAGTTTTTTTTTATTTTGTCTTGTTTGCTCTCTTTATCAAAAACACTAAAAAAATAGTTACTTGCATCTAGTTTATTTTCAGTTCTTTATCATGTCTAGTTCTATCCCTGTTACATGTCACCTGAGGAATTGATCTTCACTTTAAAACAAGGGAGTGAGGAGAGTTTTAAGGAAGCTTGGTCTAGAATTTTTGATTCTTATGGTAAAACTGAGCCTAAAATGACTTTAGGCTTGATTCTTAGTAGCTTTTATTTTGGACTTGTTCTTTGTTATAGATATGCTGGATGCTGTAGTGGGAGGAGATTTCCTTCATTGTGATGGGGATCAAGCTTTTAATGCCATAAAAAAGTTGGTTGCATCTTCTAGCTCAGCTAATAAATTTGATTCAGCTCTTGTTAACATTCATGCTAGATTAAACACTCTTGAGACAAATTTATCTTGTTTAAAAGAAGGTTATAATCAGATTCGCGAATATTATGATTATGTTCCAATGAGTTTTGAACCTTCAATGTGGGTCCCTACGGTAAAGGTTGCTATTTGTGGTGAAACTTTTATGCCCGTTGTGATATTATGTCTGAATTTTGCCTTATGCCTAAAAGTATTTATGAATCTTTGAATCTTTGGGGACTTTCTGAAGGTGGAGAAGGGATAACTCTTAGTGATAATTCCTTATATTACCCATTGGGGTAGCTGAAGGTGTGTTTACAACATTCCTAGGAAGAATGGTATCCACTGATTATCTTGTTATTGAATGTGTAGGACAGGACAAATTACACTTGGAAGATCCCTGCTGAAACTCTTGGGAGCAACATAGATGTGGGAAAGGCACTCTGAATTTTACCTCCTCACCGGGGTGCGGTCATGTATTCCCTAAACCAAAGAGTAAGACTAAGGGTAAGAGAGGTAGGCGTAAAGCTCTTGGTAATAATGTTGATGCTTCTTCACTTGGAAACACTTGATTTTCACTTTCTGCGCCTAGCTGAAAGGCGTTAAAGAAAAGCGCTTATGGGAGACAACCCATGTTTTTATTTCTGTATTTTTCTTTTATTTGAGTCTTGGAGCTTGCTTACTTCTGTAACAACTCCTTTGTATCTTTATTTTATTGCATTGTTGTGCCAAGTAAAGTCTCTAATAGAAAGTTGATGCTAGATTTGGATTTCTGCGCAGAGACAGATTTTTGCTGTCCACCGTTTTGAGCGTATGCACTCCAGAAAAATCGAAAAATTCTGAAAAATTCACGCGTGATCCTCAGATATGTACGCAACTTTCATTAGTTTTAAGTTTTCTGATCTGAGCAACTTAAGTGCCTCGAAAAAATTCGTCTTTACGACTGTTCTGTTTTTGACAGATTCTGCCTTTTATTTTGCATTCTCTCTTTTACGTGTTTGAGTGGATTTCTTTGCTCCACAAAACATCAGTGGCTGTAGCTAATGTCCAGAAGTATTGAGATGATTGTGTCCTTACAGAATATGTGAATTTTTGATTATGCACTAACCCTTAATGAGAATTACTTTGAGTTTGGTGTGAAGGAAGTTTTCAAGGATCAAGAGAGGAGGATGATATGATATGATCAAGAAGAGTGAAAAGCCTAAGCTTGGGGATGCCCCCGTGGGTCACCCAAGCATATTTCAAGAAGACTCAAGCGTCTAAGCTTGGGGATGCCCAAGGCATCCCCTTCTTCATCAACAACTTATCAGGTCATCTCTAGTGAAACTATATTTTAATTCTTTCACATCTTATGTGCTTTACTTGGAGCGTCTGTGTGCTTTTATTTTTGCTTGTTATTTTCATTTTCGAATAAATTGGATCCTAGCATTCTTGTGTGGGAGAGAGACACGCTCCGCTTTTTCATGTGAATACTCATATTCTTCACTTATATTTGTTGAGTATTCTTAACTAGCTACTGCAATGCTTTTAGCTCCTGTTTTTCATGCATCTCTTGTTCAGAGCTGTTAGTTCTTGTAGAGAAGTACTCTCTTGTTTCATTGTTGAATTATTTGGAGAGTTTTATGTTGAAATAAGTTGATTGGTGTTTGGTTGGAAACAGAAAATGCTACATGTGGTAGATGGTATATTGAAAAGACATATCATTCTTGTAGATCATTGTCTTGGATAATTTGATGCTTTGCAATTGTTTTGAGCTCTCAAGTAGATCATGTTTAAGCTCTTGCATCATGTAGTTAAAACCTATTAGTGGAGAACTACCGTAGAGCTTGTTGAAATTTGGTTTGCATGTTTGGTATCTCTAAGGTCTAGATATTTTCTGGTAAAAGTGTTTGAGTAACAAGGAAGACAGTGTAGAGTCTTATAATGCTTGCAATATGTTTTCATGTAAGTCTTGCTGTACCAGTTGATATCTGTGTTTGCTTCAAACAACCTTGCTAGCCTAAACTCTGTACTGAGAGGGAATGCTTCTCGTGCATCCAAACCTTGAGCCAAAACCCATGCCATTTGTGTCCACCATAACTACCTATTATGTGGTATTTCCTGCCATTCCAAGTAAATACTTCATGTGCTACCTTTAAACTATTCAAAATTACTCCTTATTTGTGTCAATGTTTTATAGCTCATGAGGAAGTTATGTGGGTTTCTCTATCAACCTTGTCATTTACTCATGACAGACTTTCACCAATGGACTAGTGGCATATACATCCGCTTATCCAATAACTTTGCAAAAAGAGCTGGCAAATGGGGTGCCCAGTCCCAATTAATTACAACTATAACTGTTAATTCTCTTCACATGTTTTGCCAATGATTTATCAGAAGCAAATTTCAAAGTGTTAAACATTATCAAATAGGCACTCCTCCATGGTATGTGATTGTTGGAAGGCACCCGAGGATTCGGTTAGCCATGGCTTGTGTAAGCAAAGGTTGGGAGGAGTGTCATACCAATTTATAAATATGCATGTGTAAACAAAAGAGAAGAGGGATGATCTACCCTTGGGTAGAAATAACGTCCTTCATGGGAGCCGCTCTTGAAAGTCTGGGTGACAAGGGGGATAGAGTGCCCACTGCCATTCGTTGACAACAACAAACACCTCTCAAAAACTTACTTTATGCTCTCTATATGATTTCAAAAACTTAAAAAGCTCTAGCACATGATTTAATCCCTGCTTCCCTCTGCGAAGGGCCTTTCTTTTACTTTATGTTGAGTCAGTTTACCTACTTCTTTCTATCTCAGAAGCAAACACTTGTGTCAACTTTGTGTGCAACAATTCTTATATGCTTACTTATTGCACTTGTTATATTACTTTGTGTTGACAATTATCCATGAGATATACATGTTGAAAGTTGAAAGCAATTGCTGAAACTTAAATCTTCCTATGTGTTGCTTCAATGCCTTTTATTTAGAATCTATTGCTTTATGAGTTAACTCTTATGCAAAACTTTTTGATGCTTGTCTTGAAAGTACTATTCATGAAAAGTTTTTGCTTATATGATTCAGTTGTTTACTCTTTATCTATTTGTTAGCAAACTATAGACCATTGCCTTGAGTCACTTCATTCATGACATGAGCCTTGCAATATTATTTGATCAAGATTGTGTGAAAGCATGTCTCCTCAGAAATTATTTTGTTGTTATCGTTTTACCTACTCGAGGACGAGTAGAACTAAGCTTGGGGATGCTTGATACGTCTCCAACGTATCTATAATTTCTGATGTTCCATGCTTATATTATACCAATTGCTACATGTTTTATTTACACTTTATAGCATTTTTATGCATTTTCTGGGACTAACCTATTAACAAGATGCCACAGTGCCAGTTTTGTTTTCTGCTGTTTTTGTTTCAGAAAAGTTGTTCTGGAAATATTCTCGGAATTGGACGAACAAAAGCCCAGGTCCCTATTTTTCTGTCACGTACACGGAGTCCGAAGGAGACACGAAGGGGGCCGAGGAGGCGGCCACACCACGTGACGGCGCGGCCCCACCTTCTGCCGCGCCGTGACGTGGTGTGGGCCCCTCGGGTCTCCACCGACATCGCCCCTTCGCCTATAAATACATTTATTCGGGAAAACCCTAAGTACCCGAGTCATATTCCACGAAAAGTTCCAGAGCCGCCGCCGCCGTCAACCCTAACTCGGGAGGGTTCTAAAGCTCTTCCCGGCACCCTACCGGAGAGGGGAATCATCACCGGAGGGCTCTACATCGCCATGCCTGCCTCCGGAGTGATGTGTGAGTAGTTCATCCTTGGACTATGGGTCCATAGCAGTAGCTAGATGGTTGTCTTCTCCTCTTGTGCCATCATGTTTAGATCTTGTGAGCTGCCTATCATGATCAAGATCATCTTATTGTAATGCTACATGTTGTGTTTGCTGGGATCCGATGAATATTGATACTATGTCAAGTTAAATACTGAAATATCATGTCTATGTTATTTATGATCTTGCATGCTCTCTGTTGCTTGTTATACTATGGCCAAGTTGATGCTTGTGACTTCAAGAGGGAGTATTTATGCTAGATAGTGGGTTCAGTCTCCATTTAATCTGGGATAGTGACAGAAAGTTCTAAGGTTGTGGATGTGCTGTTGCCACTAGGGGTAAAAGATCGATGCTTTGTCTAAGGATAAATGTGTTGCTTACATTATGCACTTTACTTAATGCAATTGTATGTTGCTTGCAACTTAATACTGGAAGGGGTACGGATGTTAACCTGAAGGTGGACTATTTAGGCACAGATGCATGCTGGATAGCGGTATGTGTACCATGTTGTAATGTTCAAATGCATCTCATAGTAGACACTACTTGCACATGCATTGTTATTATGCTGGATAGCGGTATGTGTACCATGTTGTAATGTCCATTCTTTTACATCTGATAATACAACCTACTGCAATCATTGTTCTTTTAATTCTCTGCAAACAAACATCATTTTCCTCACCACACTTTTAATCCTTTGTTTTCAGCAAGCCGGTGAGATTGACACTCTCACTGATTCGTTGGGGCAAAGTAGTTTGATTGTCTTGTGTGCGGGTTCCACGTTGGCACCGGAATCCCTGGTGTTGCGCCGCACTACACTCCTGCACCAACAACCTTCAGAAGTGTCTTCACCTCCTACCGGATTGATAACCTTGGTTTCTTACTGAGGGAAAACTTGCTGCTACACTCATCAAACCTTACTCTTGGGGTCTCCTGACGAACGTGTGCTTTACACGCATCAGTAGTGTTTGCAAATAGGAATTCGAATGGAGACCTCTCCATGAGAAAATAAAGCAGCATGCATAAATGAAAACATCACGTACAGTAAAAGTTTCCCTTACCAATTCTACTTACCAATAGAGCTTCACTCACCGGCAACGGCGCCAGAAAATAGTCTTGATGACCCACAAGTATAGGGGGTGTATCGTAGTACTTTCGATAAATAAGAGTGTCGAACCCAGCGAGGAGCAGAAGGTGTTGCTAAGTAGTTTTGATCAAGAATTCACTGTAAATACTAGCACACAAGTTTTTAGGGGTTTTTGATATTGCAGATAAATAAAATACGAGTAAATAAAAGACAGTAATAATAATTGCAGCAAGTGGCCCAATCCTTTTTAGCACAAAGGACAAGCCGGTTTGTTTACTTATGATGGCCAAATGTTCTTGAGGACACATGGGAATTTCGTCAACTGCTTTCGCTTCATTTAGTTGATTAATCTTCATTGTTTTGATAAGTGTTCTGTGGGTGAACCTATGCTAATGCACTGCCCTAACTTGGACTAATACATACTTGTGATTAAACCCCTTGCAAACATCCGCATAACAAGAAAGTATTTAAGATAAATCTAACCACAGCCATAAACTCTGAGATCCTACAATCCCTCATGCATCGGTATACTAACGGGGGTTTAGGTTTCTGTCACTCCGGCAACCCCACAATTAGCAACCAAATACACAATGCATTTCCCTAGGCCCATAAAGGTGAAGTGTCATGTAGTCGACGTTCACATGACACCACTATAAGAATAACACCACAACTTAAATATCAAACCATTATATATTACTCAACATAACTTCACTACTAACATCAAGACTTCTCCCATGTCCTCAAGAACTTAACGAACTACTCACAAGGCATCATATGGATCATGATACGAGGTGATGTAATGATGGATAACAATCTGAACATATGAAAGGACAATGATGGCGCCTAGAGGGGGGGGGGGGGGCTGAATAGGCGGTTTAAAACTTTTCCGGTTTAGGCTTGATAATTGCGGAATAAAGCTAGGTGTTTAAATTAACAAGCCGACAACCTAAATAAACTAGGCTCACCTATGTGCACCAACAACTTATGCTAAGAAAGACAAACAACAAGGTGATAGCAAGATAGAATACTTCAAGCACGAAGGCTATCACAATGTAAATTGCATAAGTAAAAAGCTCGGGTTTAGAAATAACCGAGGCACGCGGAGACGAGGATGTATTCCCGAGTTCCTCCTTGTTAAGGGAGTACGTCTCGTTGGAGAGGTGTGAGGCACCACAAAGGTCGATCTCAACGCCACAAAGGCTCACCCTATTCTCCGATGAACCACACCCGGGGCACAACCCACAACGGGATCGGGGGATCCCAAACGGCTTACAAGTGACCACAAAGGTCTCAACCACCACACGGGCGTCTAGGGTCCCGAAGACCCAAGAGTAACAAGCTCACAAACTTCAACTTCCACGAATCCGCGTGGAGAGCACAAAACGATGCACAAAGCAAATGGCAAGAGCACAAGTGCTCAAGTTCTCCACTCTCAAATTCCAACAAAGCAACAAATGCTTATGGGGGAATAAGAGAGGAAGAACAAAGAGGAGATGCACCAAGAACTTCAAGATCAAGATCTACTAGGTTCCCCTCACTTAGAGGAGAGATGAAATGGATGGATATGTAGATCTTGATCTCCTCTCAATTTCCCTCAAAGATATGCAATAATCATGGGAGGGAATGAGAGGAAGGCAAGCTTTTCAAGAGGTCAACAATGGAGGAGAGAGGGGCGAAAAACTTGCTCAAGTGTTGTGTAACAATTGGGGAAGAAGAGCTTTAAATAGTTCAACTCAAAAAAATGTCCGTCGGCTAAAAAACTGGGCAGAGCAGGCCACGACAGCGAAGACAGCCGGGCAGGCGGCCGGCCTGGCAGCGGCCTGCAGCGAACGAGCCAGCGATGAAGAGGAGCGAGCGATGCCTGCGGGCGAGCGAGCGCGCGAGCAAAGCGAGCGAAGGGAGCTGGCGAGCGAGCTGGGTCGAGGCCTAGCAGCCAGGGAGCGCCGGCCTGGGAGCCGGCGGCCTGTGGCCCGGCCTAGGCCGGGCTGTGGCTCGGCGGCCCAGCAGATGCACCCGGCCTGGGCTAGCTAGGAGCCGGCCCGCACAGAAAAAACACTTCGAAAAATCATATCTTTTTCAATAAAATTTCAAATGGGATGAAACAAACTTTGTTGGAAAGATAACGACGAGTGCTTTCCTACAAAAACCATGAATAGAGTCAAGTTGGCACACATAAGAAGGTGTTAAACTCTCCTCGGGGATAAACCGATAATATTTCCAACACGAAAACGCAACAAGTTTTCCATATGAAATCCGTTTTCGAAGAACTTGAGCTTGTCATGAAGATCACGACAAGCACCAAAACCCAACAAGGAGAAAAGCCACATAAGAACCAAGAAATATGAAATGTCAAGTATGCAAAGGTTTGAGCTCTCCACAAAGATGCGATCAAGTTACTCACTTGAGAGCCCCTCTTGATAGTACGCCGTCTATCCTATAACCCGGTCTCCCACTAACACCATGAGACCGGTAAAATAGAAAACCTATCAAGATCATACCTTTGCCTTGCACATGCCACTTGAGCTTGATGATGACGATCTTGACTCTCTCAAGTTGGAACACCTTTCTTGATTGTGCTTGCTAGTACATGCTTGATGAAGACTTCTCCACATGCTCCCTCATACTCCATTATCGGAGGGCCTCGCTAAGCTCCGTCTTCATGTCTCCTTTGCAAGCTTCAATCAAATGATATCTTCCGAGATGCATCATATTGAACTTGAACTTCATCTTCTACACATGACCATTCTTCATATAAACCTTTGAATAGAGCATTGGTCACCATGTCATCTTCAAGAGTCCAACACATGTTCTTTCTTTTCCTATGGACAAGATCTATAAGAATATCTCAATGTAAACATTAGTCCATAAGGATTGTCACTAATTACCAAAACCACGCATGGAGGCAACATGCACTTTCAACATATACTTTAATTCACCGATAAAACTCAATAACATCAACCACAACAAGTAGTAATCAACACCGGGAAAGTTTCCCTATGAACTACACAAAGTATAACCCTAGATGTTATAGCGGAACGAGGTGGAGCGGTGGAGATGATGGTGTCGGCGGTGGAGATGATGGTGATGATGATCCCGATGAAGTCCGGCGTGATGGCGATGGCGATGATTTCCCCCCTCCAGGAAGGAATTTCCCCGGCAGATTTCTCCCTGCCGGAGAGCTTTTCTCTCTTTAGTGTTTTCCGCCTCGTGGAGGCGGCGGAATATTTTCTCCGTCCCCTCCTGTGTCTTAGGGTTTCTGGGGGTTGAAGTACGTGAAGGGGAGCGTCTGAGGTGGGCCAGGGTGGCCTCGCCAGGGCACGGCACGACCCAGGGGGGGCCCGCGCCGTGGCGTGGGCCCCTGGTGGCCCACTTTAGCACCCCTTTTGGTTGCCTCCGGCATCTTGAAAAATAAGGACTTCTAGATCTTTTTCCCAATTTGTTGATCTTCAAAAATAGTGTATATTGGCGATGCTTTTCCAGCTGAAATCTGACTCCGGCAGTTAATTCTCCAATAATCATCAAACATGCAAAATAAGATAGAATAACATAAGTAACACATACAAATGTGAAATATAACAGTGAATAGCAGTAAATTATGATATAAAATAGTGATGCAAAATGGACGTATCACCACGCTTAAGCTGAAAGGCTGCTCACGGTAGCCTACCTCTTCTTTTTTAATTCTTAATTCTTGTATTAAAATGAAAGTTTCTTATCCGTGTCCCAACTCGAGATAAAATATATATGAAATTTATGCCCGTCGACGAGTAGGTTCCATTCCGGTGATTGATTTCGAGTTTCGTCGACTCTAACTTTGTAATTTTGGACCGAAATTCGCTCAATTGTTTAACTTTTTTTTAATTTGTCTCACTATTTGAAAATTTCTTTCACGAGTAGATGGATCTCCACGTTCCGATAACTGTTATGTTGTTACTTCTTCGTTTCGAGGTCATATACCTATTTTGTGTACCATATATAGGAAAACACACGTTCTAAGAGAAAATACATATATGTTTGTCGAAACAAAAAGTTACAATGTAAAAGTTTCTGGGAAGGGTAAGATACACTACTCCTGTATGGAAATTCCAAAGGGTCAATTGAGTGCGGCGAATTTGATAAAAATCGTTAAAACAGTACGAATATCCGTCCAAAATTAAGAAGTTATAGTGGACGAAACTCGAAACGGATAATGTGAATAGAACCTACTCGTCAACGCGCATAAAATTCATATATATTATCTCAAATCATGACACGGTTGAGCAGCTTTCATTTTAATAGAAGAATTAGGAAGGAGAAGCAAGTTGTACGCGACTGTCAGAGACTTTTGGCATGGCTAATGCGGAAAGGTCAGTTTCGGCAATGGTAAGACGAAAGCCGTTGTTTCGGCACGTCCCGTGACGACAGCACGCTATATTTCATATTGACTCAAATCTTGGCCTAGTTATCAAATAAATGTTAAAGACATATTTTTCTCTCTCCAAATCTGTCTAGATCTCAGTTTTGAAATTGAACTCCTCTAATTGTGTTATATTACACTGTTTTAGGTGCCAACGAATCAGCCATACGATATGATGCCTTTGAAATCGATGTATTTGATAATACGAAAGAGAGATATTATGTCTAGATGCTATGTATACCTTTGCTGGCAGAGTTCATGTATATTGAGCATAACAGCATGCCACAGTTAAGCATTGTACCCACGAAAAGCTCCAAGCATAACACGAAACTCAAACGCAAGATCACCTTCGCGACGTAACCTAGTATATATAGTAATTCTTGCTGGACTAGTAAAATGCACGTGCGTTGCTAGGGGAGTGTGAATTTTTATTAGTTACCCTGTGACGGTGGATACGTCGTTTGTAAACGCACATTGTTAAAATCTGTGTGAAACATGTAATAATAAATCCAAACCGCTAGTTCTACGGCTCACATTGCGTTTCGAGTTTTAACAACCTGAATTGTAAATGCATACACGATGCACCAGTCTAGAGGCCACAAAACAGGATTATCAATGAAATGAGCACATCTATATTAGCTAAAACCCTGTCTATCAATGATTCTAATTTAATTATCTTTGGCATTACTATTATATGTATATAATTATGCGAGACAGCCAACACCAAACTGCCATATTTTTCTTACGACTTATAGCCTTGTTAACAAATAATCCATATGAGACACCCAATTTAATTATTTGTAAAGAACTGAAATAGCGGTGTCATGGTAAAAGGTCAGTGACTAATATAACAGATTCACGCTGTACGACTCTCTTTTGACCGGAAAAGCATAATTTTTTTTGCAGTGGGCAAATTCAGCCTCTTTACTCCAGAAGCTATTCCAAATACAATATAAAAAAAGGACGCATGAGATGCGGTGGCATAGGAAAACCGTTAGCCTAAGTATATCCACGCATACACGGAGAGGTGAGGCCACGGTCTCAGCCAGTCAAACCATGGCAGAAATAACGGACGCAACTTGAGTGACTTGCATTTCACAAGTCACTGGCGATTTAGGAGAATTTTATCTCTTCATTTTTTATCCGATAGATAAGATTAACCCAAATCTGAAACTCCAAAAGTGAAACTTTTTAGAAAAAAAAATCAGTAAATCATAAATGTTTCGTTTTGTATTCTGTTAAAGTTTCATCCTATTTAGATTAATGGTTTGCGTATATATAGTGTTTTATATTTTAAAATAAAAAGTTGATTGTTCACAAACAGTTGAGAGAAGTGCACATTACAACCCTGAACTTACGCTGAAGTTTAAGTTACAACCCTCAAGTTCAAAACCGGTTAGAACACAACCTCAAAGTCTACAAACCGGATAAACTACCCCATGGCTCAGCCCAAAGCTGGTTTTGACCAATTCGTCGTCCTAGTCAGCGCCACATAAGCAGTAGTGGGACATGTGGCCACATAAGCTCGTCGCCGGCTCGGGCATCCACACCCACTCGAACTTCTAGTTGAATCGCAAGCTAGCTAAATCTAGTAGGCTAGCTACATGTGTGCGTCCTGCTCCTGCATGTGCTTCTTTGAATTTAGATTTCTACTCTAGTTGATTCCCTCGCGAAGGAGCGGACGTGGAGGAGCACGCCGCCGCCGGAGCAGCATCAACTACGTGTCCTGCTCGGAAGGCAACATGGCGGAGCTTGACCGCACAGCTCAGGCTCGTGAGCTCCCGCGCGCCGGCGGCCACGCACACAGCCTCACACGCCTCCATGACGCCCGCAGAACAAACCAACTTCATCTTCTTCCTCTTGCCAGCCAATCACATGAGGCCACATGTCCCACTACTGCTTATGTGGCGCTGACTAGGACGACGAATTGGTCAAAACCAGCTTTGGGCTGAGCCGGGGGTAGTTTATCCGGTTTGTAGACTTCGAGGGTGTGTTCTAACCGGTTTTGAACTTGAGGGTTGTAACTTAAACTTCAGGGTAAGTTCAGGGTTGTAATGTGCACTTCTCTCCAAACAGTTGGTCCCAAAGCATTTATGTTCTACTAGAATTGTTTCAATATTTTCTAAAAAGTTTTATTTTTGAGTTTCAGATTTGGATGAATCTTATCCGCCAGAGCAAAAGCGGAGCGACAGATGAGAGGCAAGTCGCTCACTACAAGTCACTAAAGTTGCTCGGTGACTTACGAACTACTCCCTCCGAATCAAAACCTCCGAATCAAAACATAAGTCTTTCCACCAACTTTCCACACATATGTATCTAGACATATTTTAGTGCAAAGTTTAGCGTCCGATTTTAGGTTGGACCAAAGATTACAAGAGGAAATGACAGAAAGCAAAATTTAGTCTGCTCCAAAGTTTGCAGGGTCGACCAAACTTACTGCGATGGTTAGAAGAATAATGAGACAAGATTGCATAGTTACAATTTAATTCATCTACGGTTTCACATTTTAGACAACTTCGCCAATAAGTGGCGCTAAGCTACAAGGCTAATTCTCATACAAAAAACTATGAACCCCGCATGATCTGAATTTAGCACGATGGGTACTGTATATAACATAACATAACTACATACATGCTTGATATTTTCTATAGGAATTTAGTACTGTGGACATGGTTGACCAACAAGCTAAGTGGAATTTCAGACTCACCATATATAGAGAAGAATTATAGTGCATTGCACAAAATACTAGGGTAATTAAACAATAATGCAATGACCAATCTGGGGAGGGCAAACTGTGCTTGCTGTAAATACAGAATCCTCATTACCCAAAACTAAATAGGAGTACTACTGCTAGAATAATGTAGACATCCAGTTTACAAGTGCCAGAAAACGTCATCAAGAAGCATTCTCAACAGTTTAGCCATGACATTTTGCTTACTGCAGTGTATCTCAAAACAAAAGTTCCTAGAGGAAGGAATATCTGGAACCCCGGAGTGTGAACAACGGTCCGTCAAAAGCGAAAAGATTGACAATACCATGATCTAAGACTAGAATGGGTATACTGTATCTTGCTCCAATGCTTATTTACCAACTTCTGTGTCTCCACTCTCCAGTGAACTTCAAGAACTGTTGAAATAAATTAAATCAGCATATATTATAGAACAAAATAAAAATGATTTTCCACAGTAAAGTGAGAACCAGGAACAACAAATCCTGTTTCTGTTTGAAATAACATTTCAGTAATGACTGATCAACAGGGAACATAACATACACATTAACATATAACTGAAGGGTAAGATGATGGTGATGGCTGACTACTGAAGCCAGTTAAGAGACTACTGTTTGAAATAACCATTCAATCATCAATGAGGGTTCTGTTTAAAATAATCAATGAAGTTCACAGCTGGGGTAAATTAGTATCAAGTAATAGGGAAATTTGTGACTGATGCACAACAATTTACAAAGATGATTAGGTAAGATCTTGGTTCCATCCCATAAATGGTTAACTTTTAACGTAAACTTATCTGAGTGGAAGGGCAGCAAAGCATACCTGTCATCTAAAGAAACAGGAAACACCATTAGACAACTTACAAGGATAGTCGTCATAACTAATTCAGGGCTTATCACCATTCTTCAATATCAGGTGCCCTTCATCATTTACGATGCATATCTCAGTCACAGCCTACAGGTAACAAGACGGTGTAAACAAAGGTCCATAAACAACCTTTACATATCTGACAGTATGGACATTCCAAGAAATCCCAGCCAGGATGAAAATTAGGGGAAACTGGACCGATGGTGTTTGGCCCAGCAGCCAATAACTACCGTGTGTTGAACTCTAACTCTACTGTGTGCTTTGACTGAGGGTAGCACACGAGGCTTCATTTCAGGTTATAAATAAAAAAATGTTTCACAAGAAAACCAATTTTATTTACGTTGGGAGTTTTCAACATAACGAAATCCACAATTCATCCAGTTTATTTGCAGTTTGCTTGGGATGAGCAGAAACATGTTCTAGGAAAGAGTATGCCATCCAAACAGGAATTGGAATGTTGAGTAATGCCCATTAGTTTGGAAAATTACAGCTAAATCGCATGCTGCGGAAAACATAGGCAGGTAAAGTTTCACTGAAATAAAAAAGACAACACAGGCATGTAAAGTTTCACTGAAATAAAAAGGTAATTCACCATGGAAAATCACATTCTAGGTACTGTTGCAACTAGGATTACTACTGGGCCAAATAGCCAGAACTATAAACGTAAGATGTGTAAACAGTATTCCAAGGAACCCTTACATGATAGGTAAGCTACACAGCTACAACATACAACTAGCACGCCTGATAGGTGCCAGTGTTCTTATGCAAAAATGGGCTGACAACTCTGTGAAGGACTAGAATCGTTTGGTGTGAAGGATCAGGCTCACAGTTTAGGTTTACAAGCAGAAAAACAAGATCTAACAGCATCTCCAATTGTGTTTTCTGAAACCAATAGGTTTGCTTTCTGTAGTTAAGAGTAACTTTTGGGTAAAAAGGGTCTATGATACCTACAGCGGTAAATGGGAAACCTTTATTCACACCTAATTCAGTTCTGAAACCCTACAAGTCCTATCAACTATTAATAGGAACTGTCACAACTGGAGATCTCCTAGAGAACTACATATCCTCTATAATTTCAATGCTAATGTATTCGTTACTGACAACGCACCTTATCTAACAAGAGATCACCCACAGCGGGCACTACCCTATCATTAACCTTGCACCACTTCACCAAGTAGTCACAAGCACTCACCACCTATCAACTGAACCGCATCAGTGGAGGTTGCCAAATGACTCTTTAGAGTAACATTTGTGATATTGGTACTTTTACTAGCACATTATACATTTAATTCAATTTTTCTTGTCTCCCTTACAAAAGGTGAGCAGGATCTTTGAGACTTGTTAACAATGGTGCTTATACAAAAATAATATTCTGAAGGACTAGTAAAAACGGAAAGTCCCTTTGGAACCCGGGCTCATATGCTCCCAGTTTTTCCAGGAGCATAGAAAAATTTGAAAAACTTTTCAAAAAATTCCGAAAAAAATCATGCACGTACCTGAGCATGGTACGCACCACCCTGACAAAGTTCGCACCGAAATGACATAGTATGCGCCCTGGGCAAAAATGACAAAATTCTGACAGAATTCAAATTTTGGGATCTCAGTTTCTGTCAGAATTTTGTCATTTTTGCCCAGGGCGCATACGATGTCATTTCGGTGCGAAATTTGTCACGGTGGCGCGTACCATGATCAGGTACGTGCATGATTTTTTTCGGAAATAAGTTTTCAATTTTTTATATTTTTCTGAAAATACCGGGAGCATATGCTCCCGGGAGCCAAAAAAACTTTCTGAAGGTTAGGTCTTTCTTGCAATTTCTTGCCTGCCCCAGTAACTAAACGAGTGCTAATACCTAATAAGAATGCACTCAACTGCTCATATGGAGCTGTACAGAGAAGAATTATGCAGTAGTAATCCAGTTTAGCAATAGTTAATTTAAGGCCACACCTGATGGTACTCTTTGTCACTAATTTTTCTCTTAAACCTCGCCTCAGCATAGTCAATAATTTCCTGCTTCTTTAACGTTGCATTGGGTTGTCTATCAAGGAAGAACCTAATGAGCACATTTCTGCAGGTAGAAAGTAAATTAATAAGTATGGAGCTCTGCATTTTCAACATGGTACTCAGTGCTGTTTTCAAGTTTGCAGTACCGGATAGTATTCTTCTGCTCGGTCTTTTGAATATATACACCATGGACAGGAACAGCAAGAACCCTTATTGAAGCATGAAGCTCATCACGAGGAAGTGAAACACAAGTTTTTGCAGCATTTGACAAAGCTTGGAACCTTGCTCCATCCTTTCTATCAGAGGCATACTTTACTGCCAAGTGCCTCAAGTCTCTAACTACTGCCTGCAAGCTACAGTAAACACATCCAACATTATTGCAATTGATGAATTTGGACATGCATTGTGAAAAAAAGATACATTGAAGGCTAAGGAAACAAGAGACAGATACATGCGAAGATGCAGAAATGAGCACTGAAAACACACTTCATCAGCTATTGTCGTCTTATCTATTCGACAGATTGAAACATCTATACTTAAACATGACATGTACCTGAGGCATTAAGGCTAGCAATAACAGCCACCAGATATAACAGCACATATACAAGAGACCACTGACTAGTTCTCTAGTACAGTGGTAAGGATGTATATAGCTTGATTTAACAGCTATAATGCTGATTTGCTCTCTGGCAACAAGTTAAATTAGCATGTTCAGGCTAGAATATCTTCATGCAACGACAGGTTCTCGCTTTTAGCACCTAAAAGTGTCTAATCATCGTTTGTTTACAAATATATGCATCATTACTGGAAAGTCTATTAACAAGCGAAGGGCTTGGTACTTTGATGTAGTCCTACACCCTGAGGCCTGAGCATCACCTGCCACACTAGCCATTAATGTGGGATTCGATGTGTTCTCCCCTGCCTAAAATAGGTATAACGTAATGCAAACTAATATGCATGAGCAATGACCCCAACACTTAGAATGCTCGACATAAACCATTAGTAACAACTTACAAGAATAGGCAGCGCTTGCATTTTCTTGATGGTAGCAAACACCTAAATACTTGCTGATATGAAATTAATTTAAATAATCTTGAGTGCTACAATCAAGAGTATAATTTAACTAGAGATGCACAGTTTCCTTTAATTTTGATACCAATACAAATAAATGAACTTTAGAGGATACAAACATACTGGAAACTATTGAATTTAAAAGCGAATCAGACAGGATTAAAAAAAAGATATCCAGACAATTTCTGAACAATTACCTGCGAACTTTATTGGCGGTGAAGACACTATCCAAGACAGAGCGCACATGGTTTTCACTTCCTTGAACAAGGCCATCCCTGGTCTTAGCCATAGCTGGATCAGGCCCTTTCGCAGGAACATTAGACCTGTCAGAATTCTTGGGTTTCCTTTGTTCGGTAGTGCTACATGTCTCTAGGAATTCAGATATAGTTGCCTCACGAACAGACCATGCATTTTCTTGCTCCTTGACTATGTGGGGATAACGTTTTATGAAAGATGAATCTGCTGCTACTATAAATTTATAGTCTTGAAGCTTTTCCCTTCTTTTACCCAGTGGTTTCAATATTGTGTTCCTTGTTCGCTCATCTTTGAATAGTTTGTCTACGTATTTCAAAGGTATAGAATCGTTTTTGGTAAATTCGAATATAATTCTATCCCTTTTGGAAGCATGTCCATCATCATACAGTAAAGAACTTTTGCAGACCCATAAACCACGCACCAAATCTGCATAAGCTGGAAGAATTTTCAAGACATCTTCCTCTGAATAGGTTGGAGCAAGATGGATTAGAGCATCAAATCGATTCACTTGTGACACCTGATTCATTTAAGTAAATAAGAAAACAAAAGTCAGAAAACAGTTGTAGCTTATTGTCATTTTGTTCTTCATCTTATCTCAGAACTGGACGCGTCCATTAAAAAGGGAGCATCTCAGTGAATCTAACCTCAGTAAACCATTTCTTCAGGCGCTCCTCCAGTGGAAGTGAAAGCATCTCCCTGTTATGTGATGCATGTTAAAAATGATGAGAGTTAAGATGAACAGTAGATCTCAGTTCAAGTTAAACAATATGGGGACAAAAAGGATGTTATAGAGCTATATAGTAATACACATTTCAATGGGTAAGACTATCTAGACCATAGTAGCCGGAAACGGGGTCGATGCCGCGTTCCTCGACCCGGGGTCGATCGACCCACATCGAGGGTCGGGAACGACGACGGGTCGTCGTGGGTCGTGGCCGGATCACGGTCCCGTTCGTTTTGCCTACTGACCCCAAGTTCCCAACTGAGTACCTAAGATTTCAAGCGGAGTAAATACCAGTCATCCCGTATTCTAGTCGCAGTCCGCCGGCGGCCGACCGGAACGCCGCCACCGCCGCCGCACTGCCGCCTGCCCTGCACCTGCTCCCGTCCGTCGCCGCCGTCACAGCTTAGTCGCCACCTAGCTCACCCGAGAGGCCGCCGGAACGCCGGCCCGGAGGCACGGTGGACTGGAGTGCTCGAGTGAATTTGTTGAACAGGTGAACTGGATTTGAGGTTATTGATTTGTTCTCGTGAAGAAACAGAGTAGAGGATGGTTTGTGCAGTTGCGGTTCGTGGGGAGTCAACCTTGTACTAGTCTCTCGGCTGACATATAGACCCCACAATTAAAGGAAAACGTGTCGGCAAAAAAAGGACGGAAGTAATTAAATGAAAAATCTCAGTAAAAGCTGTAATTCTGGCGGGGTTTTCTCTCCACGCAAAATCTGAAAAGAAAGTCATAAAATCATAATATTTTCACTCAAAAATGGTGGGATCTTTGCCTCCATGTCACATGATTTATGGTAAAATTCTCAGCAAAAATGTTTTATCGTGAAACCCGTCTTATCGCACCGGGGTCATCGACCCAAAATGGCGTGGATCCCGACCCTCGACCCAAATTAGCGTACCAAACATGTATACCCCTTGTCGAACCTTATTCCCGACAGCGGCGACCCTCGACCCGCGACCCGTTCCTCGACCCGGGCGACCCGGAATTTTGGCAACTATGATCTAGACGCAAGGAAATGAAACCCCATGTCCATCAAGTTAGGCGTTTGATTTCAAGGTAAACAAAGACATCCTTGTGACAAGTAGTTAGGGTGGGAAAAAGATAGATTGGCTTGGACAGACCATACTATCCAATTGAGGACAAATCTTTAGCTGTCCCTGCTTTATGAATTATGACTATGTAAGGTCGTCAAATCCATCAATAGAGGGTAGTAAATAATCACGACATAACTCGTCTTTCTCCCTCACTCTCTCGGTGGATCTGGGCTTAACTATTTTATATGTCAACACAAAATAAATCTTCATATGACTTTGAATATTTCCATAAAAAATAGCCCTGAATAATTTTACAGCATACTCGGATGCTACTTAGTTAGGACATCAGAGAAAAGAAGAATCATTTCATTGTCACAATATCTTCTTAACAAGGCTACCTGCTAGAGTTGAAAAGCAAAGTGAGAAGCCATTTCATAAAGAAATGTCCAAACATTGAATTGAGTCAACAATTGACCAACAAAAAAAGTATAGCAAAACAGATATTCACAGGAATTGCCTCCAAAAGATACATTAAGTCAACAATTGCATAAAACACAAAAGAGCCCATTGATCGTTTAATTTGAAGGAAAGCAACCTGACTGGAAAAGTGAAATGAAAAGGCTTCCATAAAATGATGTATGCTTAATTATTTCTGTTTAGTCTTAACCATCCTCTATATTATTTACAATCCGTGCCATATCAATGTCACTCTCCTACTAAATACTAATGTATTATTATGCCTTCTCACCACTTATTAGTAGTCGAGATAGTCCCAGAGATACCAACTCACAGAATTGTCGCAAATAGTTAAGCAAGCTTTCCTGTCCAAATCAAAGTACCAACCCACAACAAGTTTCACGATGCGTGGAGTACCCAGTGATCTCTGCAACTCTAGCTATTGTGGCAAATCCATTTGTTCATCCTTTGATTATGCAGCTACTGGGGACATAATCTAGAAAGTCATTTTAACAAAAAATAATGCATGGACAATTTATGTTCACTATACGCAAAAAGGGAACATTTCATAAGCGGTCATTTTCCATAAATATATTAGTGAAGCACGTTGCTCCACTACAAAAACGGATAACTCACCAGAACTAAAAAAACTACCAAACAGAAGTATACAAACAAATGACAAGGCCAGTTGAACTGGTAGAGGAATTATGTGTTCTGCACCTTATCGCATGGCATCTGTTAATATTCTTGCTGCCTGTTGGCCCTCCAGGACACAATGACATTGCATAGTCGGATCTGAGGATAAATTTGGCAGTTGTATAAGAAAAGGTGTCAGTTGTACTTGAATTGTAAAAGAAAAGGTTAAATGGTGCATATCTGAAAAATATATGTACCATTTTAATGATTCTCAATGCTGAACCAACACATAACAGCATGCACAATGACAACAATAATAAGCCAGAGAAACATGGTTTTAAAGGCGTCGCCTAGTCGACGCTTAAGCGTCAGAGCGCCCGGAGACGGCAAGGCGTCATGCTGGCCTTAATATTCTGTCTAAGGCGTCCAGATTGGACATACGAGGCGGCCAAGTCGTCGCTTAGGCGGGGAAGGCGTCGCTCTGGTCGATTTTGGACGCCTTCGTCATCACCGGGCAGGTCAAGCGGGAAACACTGCTCGGCGGAGCGGGAAACAGAAATTGGGCGGGATGGGAAGGAAATTGGGGGGCAAAGTAAGGTGAAATTGATCTGAGAGAGAGTGGGGAACACACTCGTGAGAGAAATCGATCCGAGAGAGAGAGAGAGATGAGCTCTCTCCTTTCAGGCGGCCAACTCCTCCTCCACCGGTCTCCTCTTCTCCGGCCAAGCTTCTGGGCCTCTCCTCCCCTGGTGCAGCCCTCTCCCAGCAGGGCTCCCCTCTCTCCCCCATGGTATCTTTCCTCTCCGCCCTCAGCTTTCTGCTCTGTCCTCCCAGCAGGGCAAAATTGTTTAAGGCGTCGCCTCGCCTTACGCTTTAACCCCCCCCCCCCCCCCCCCCCCCCCCCTCGCGTTAAAAACCAAGCAGAGAAATGAAGTGTTAACAAAAAATGGCTCCAGGACACTGTTATTTTGTGCCATTTGCTCAGATACACTGTTTTTTTTAGAAACACAGTACAAACGCAGACGCTCACGTATACGCGCACACACTCACCCCTACGAAGGCACGCACACCCTACCCATATGAGCACCTCCGAAATACTGAGTCAGCGGATCGAGTCTTGAGATTGACGAAGTCACCACGGGCGCCTCGTTGTCGACGGGAACGACGACAGGCTCACATTAAGAGGATGCCGATTGAAATCAGATTTTATATGTGAATCAAATAAATTCTGATCTATGAATTTGATTGAGAATGTGTCGTGCTCAGATTTTATATGGGAGAGCGATAAAAATGACCCCTGTCGTTTGGGTTGTACACAGCAGTGGGACAAGGGAGAGATAAGAGAGTATCACATGTACGTTTTCTATATAGTCGTCATATTTAATGAATGGTGTGTATATAGCTTCTCTTGTGTCTGTGCTAAATATGAACATATTTTGCGTCTTCACGCAATGTTACTCACAAAACAATACCATGAATAGCTAACACAACACTTACGTGCTCATTGTGAAATCTATAGGCCTGCCATCATTTGTTATCATCTCAGTATAGTACTTGGTTGCAACATCACTCCCGGCTGGTTCGTAAGTGAGAGAAATCCATGGCTGAAATGACAAACAAAAAAAGCATATCAATTATTTCTGAAGTTTAAACAAGAAAATGGTGTATGGGTAAGAACAAAGAAGATACTGAACATCTCTCTTGTTCTGATGCACTAGTTTAGTGTATTATGTACGCTCCGTTCAAAAATATAAGGTGTGATTTCATTGTCCAAATCCATGCTTTGACCAACAATTAGTCCAATAAATGTAGCTTATGTCACAGAAAGTAGACAGCCATTAGATTCGTATCCAAAAGCTATTTTTTTGTTATTATGATTTTGTAACCATTGACTAAATATTGCATGAGTAATTTGCAATGAAAGCATGGATTTAGTAGTCAAAATGAGCCTTATTTAGTTTGCCTCGTATATCGCGTGTTCTTTGAATAATGTGTGTTTTCGAAATGTATACATTGCACATGCATTTTCTGTCCAACCACCCATCATAGACACAACCTAACTCCAGATGTAGTCTAGGACTGGCTGCCTCTATCCCTTGACGATCTTACTGGATAGGATGGGATTTCAGCGAATCGACCGATGTCGCACAAAAACACAACACAACAAACTGCTCTTACATCATGCCTTCGGGACTCCTAGAGGCCAGCACCGATCACTGTGGCTTCAATTTGGTTAGTTGTAGTTATTTCTTTACTTCTCTGATCTAGGATTGCTGGATCCGAATGCATTGCCATTTGCTTCCATTCGTTCATGGGCCTTGGATCAAATGAACTGTCATTCGTACATATACTCTGAACTTGCAAATGCACATTTTCACATATATTGTATTTTGTTGGATCCAAATACATGGCCATTTGTTCACGTATGTTGTACTTATAAATGCACATCTTGGCACGTGCTTATTTAACTAAAGTATATTGGGCATTTGGGCTTAATACTTGTGCTTATATATGCACCAAGATCTTTGGCATGGCAAAATTCGTTGAAGTATCAGCATTTTGTGTTTCTGACTTTGCATTTGTGCTTGAAAAGCGGTGAAGAAGGCGGACTTTCTTGACCAGAACTTGTGCACCAAATAAGGGTCTTCAAATACAGTTTCGCCCTCAACCCATTGAGCCCATGCAGACAACGATGAATTAGCGTAACATTGGATTTTGGCATTTTGCAATACTGACCATGCAAATATTACTGCCAAGCATGCAGCTAGCTAGACATTTGAACATTCTTTTTGCATGTCCTACCCCACGGTTGCTCGAAACTTCAGAACCAACACGAGGACATGTGCTGAACATAATATGTTCTCATCATAATGCGCTATATATAGGATCTGATAGACGGGCTCAGGTGAGCTCGAGCTCCACCTTTGAACTTCCTATTTAATGCACTTGGAAACATCATTGGCATTGAAGTGCAAATAAGCTCACTTTTGTCCAGCCCACAACACTATCTCTCCAAAAAGCATTGGACACTGCCGCAAAATTTACTGCTGTGCTCTTATTTATGATTATTATGTATCTAAAAGTAACACATGTTAAAAACTCTGTTTGTACAAATTATAGCAAAAGCAGGTAGCCAAATGTTGTTGTATCTCAAAGCGATTCCACTCAACAGTATTACCATATTCCACCTCAAATAATAAACAAAGCTTAAGTCATTCTAGTCAAGTTTTGGGTGTCACACTAATTACCCCCGGAAAAAAATTCAGCCTTCGGAACAAGGAAGCCTGAATAGGTTCGAAAATTAACTAGCAAATGTAGAAACAAAACAGTGAGTCAAGCGGACTCAGAATAGGCTTCTTTGGAAAGAACAAAGACTACAAGACTCGAGTTACAGTGAACGATATAGTAAAAACTAACTGGACAAAAGAAAGCCTAGAATGTAACATAGGCAGATAAATTTACATTAAGTGTGAAACTAATATCCTTATTACAAACCTCAGTTTCTTCAGCACAGTCCTTGGAACCATCTGAGCGCCCATTTCCCTAGGAGCACGAGAGAAGCGATCATGAGTAGATGCTCAGATCTAGCACAAAAGGCGACATACTTAAACATCATTAAATTCCTTTTCTAAATAAGTAAGCAAGGCAGTTTAAAAAATATGATGTTGAAACACATCAGTCAGGCCAAACATTGTGAACACTAATTGGAAAAGGGGCATATCATGTTGTACCATATTTTCAAGACCACATCTGTTTCTCCTCAGTGACATACATTAAATGCGCCTATGCACTAAGCATATCTTACACCATTGGGAACAGAGCATTTCTCTCTCGTAATTGTAGGAAAGTACATGCTTCAGATGTTGTACATGCATAACTGAGCATCAGAGAGCGAAGACCATAAATGCGACTTTTCTTACAGAAGTTAATACTGAAAGGGCTAACTCTAATGAAAATAATAATTAAAAACATACATAAATCATCTGAATGCTAGTCTCATCTCCGTGAATGTGGAGTAACATGGGAACCAGAGATTGTTATGTTGGCAAAGCCAGTTAACTGCCACCAACACGCATTCTAGAACATGGTTGGTCGAAGAACTTATCGTGAACAATGTAGAACCTGAGGATAGCCCGACCCTGATCTAAGGTCGTGGGGGTCTCAATGGGAGGCCGGACCTGTAGTCTCTCCCCCACCACCACAGAGCTGCTAGATGATACAAACAAGGGGATTGGGACTTAGATCTGCTTTCTGTTTGATTCATTGCTTGATTCTGAATAACGAGCCCATGCCATAATATAGCCTATGGGTTACAACTGACCTGGTGGAAAAGAAGATCTCCTAACTAATAATTTCACATAACAGAATTGGTGGCCCAACCCGACTCCCTAACTTAGTTGTCCCCACATAACAGAACAAGGAACAAGATAGTAGCAATGCTGCCGCAGAACTAGTGCTGCACCTTAACTGATGGAGCCGTTGGGCCGCCAGTACCAACATTTGTTTGTACCTGTTGTAAAGGCTGTCTAGTATGTGATCCACCAGAATCTAGATGTGACGTCGATGGTCGCAGTTGCATCACTGCATCAATATGATTTAAATAAACCTGTGAAAGAAAGCAAGGGATTAATGATGTTTATTTCATCACATAAACACCACGCTTTAATCAGTTGCCTAACATCTCAAAGTTCTTTCAGGAGGTACATGTTTTCTTGAAATGGGTCAAGCTATGAAGTATGAACTACAGTTACTATCTAACAAGACAAGAAGCTCAATAGGAATAAAACAAGTTAACAAACTCAGTAACACTAATTCGGGTGCAATTGTTTCAATGTATCCAGTGTAGGAAACAGTACTAGCGTATCAGACCGCATGTACATCAAGTTCCAACAGAACAATTCAAATGTAGAGAGTACCAAATCAATCTGTTTTGCTCATGAATTCATCATTTTCTATTGGACAAGAAGATGAAAGGATTAACCTACACCACTAGAATCATAAAGAACAAGCCTCTGGTATTTACGTCATTGCAGGTTAAGTAGTTCGTTCAATGTTTCATGGAACAGTTGGCCAAACAAAGTGAGGCACACCACAACTCATTTAGTTCAATGTACATGGCACAGATCTCCTAAGCCAAGTGAGGCACACCACTGTTTGATATGCAACTTCTGTGGCTAACTGGCTCTAAACAAACAGGCATAAATTTTGTCCTGGCACTTACCAAGTTTCCTTGAAGAACCCCAACTGCATAATCAGTCACATCAGCTGGTTTTGATGATGATAATGTCTGCCACAACAAAGACCCAACGATATCAATGCAATTATTCGAACATCCCAACTCGAAAAAAAAGAGAATCCGTTAACATGAAAATTGTACTACTACCCAACAAAGAACCAGCATACGAGCTAGAAACGAAAATATACAGATATGCTAGCTTCAGTGCTATATTTTACATTAAGACATGGTTCAAAATACAGCGCATGCTTGGTTGGATGCCAAAATTTGGCGAGGCCAAAAGAATTGGTGATCAAGTACTAGCTGAAGTTACTCTGTACTATGAATGTTAGCCATTTGGTCAAGCTGATCTCACAGATTGTTATCTACATTCTGATCTTGAGACTTAGGATGACTCCAGTGGATTATTGCTTTGATTTTACCATATCAAGGTTCCCTCAAAAAGTTTATGTCCCCTATATTAATAGTTTTCACAAGAAGTTGACAGGGGCCTAGACTAGAAATTTGTGCAAGTTGACAAAGTGCATGCATCTTGAGAGTTAGCATGACTTCAGTGAATTATTGCTTTGATTTTACCATATCAAGGTTCTCTCAAAAAAAATGTCCCCTATATTAATAGTATTCACAAAGTTGACAGGGGCCTAGACTAGAAATTCGTGCAGCTTGACAAAGCACTTGGGGCAGCTTGCAGGGCTTTTGACAAGCAGAACCTCGCCCATGCGACAATTCATGCCCTTTGCACTTTTGAAAGCACAAATAGGTAAGTCTACGGAATAGCCACAAGGCCAGCTTTGCATGTTACTTTGCATAACAATCAACAGAAAATTTATAATAAATATTTAAATAAGCAGAAAGCACATGGACAAATTATTCAGTGAAAGAATAGTCATTTATGATAACGACACAACATCAAGGACAAACCTATGGTGCACAAAAAACAGTGATCATCAAGTAAGTATCCTTCAATTAAGCTTACAATTATAATAAGTATGGATAGTGTATGCTTCAAGAACAAATTTCACAGAAAATTACTCAGATTTACCACGGAATCATAGACAGTTAAATACCACTGAGAAGCTTGATGGATAGTTCAAAGAGTTAATTCTGTAATAAATTACATGACAGCAAGACCCACCTGCTTTGTTAGTCTCACAGATGCAGAAACCTCTGGGTCGTAATTATCACTTTCTGTATTGATTTCCAAATCTACTTCAACTTTCGAGCTACCTGGCTTCACGCGAACCTGATTTGATCATAATCCTTTTAATGAAGTAAAAACGAACATATATGCTGCCAACTAACCGACATTAACCGTGACAAAGGGGATACAGTTAACAGGGGTTGTACCTCCTTACATATTTCATTAAGCTCGTATGGACGCCAGCATGGCCTCAGCGGATATTGCATCATGCAAAGCTGTGAAGTTCCCATATAAGTCATTAATTTCAGAAGTAGATACAACACATAGAAGAGGAGTCTACAGGTAAGCAAGATGATGAAAGTTATTTTGCACCCAAGGACCACAACAGTCCGGCATAGTTCGGTTCAACCAAAAGGATAAACTACTTCGAGAATGGATTGAAATAGCTTTTTCATAGTCAAGCTAATGGTGTTTGTCTTCAACTGATTAACCAGATTCAACTAGCTAACTTGATGTGTGCATCAAATAAGTTCAGCAATTATAAAGTCCTCTATTGTCACTGGGAGAGATTGAGAAACAGGTCACTATCAAAATGGCGGTCATATAAAACACTTAACTGATCATCGGCGATACTGAAAACTAAACCAAACAACACAGCATTCGTAGCGGCAGCACAGTTAATTAGGCCGCAGAATCATGCAAGCACTAACAAAAAAACTTACTACTAAATTTCAACCCTAGCGCACAAGGAAGAGGAATGGAGTCGAATACTTACCATGGTATCCGCGTCAAAGGGCTTGGGCGTGAAATAGACATCGATCTCCCGCACCACGAAGTCCTCGTCGTCACGATCCATCTCATCCGCTCCCGCGGCGGCGCTGGCGCCCACCCCGTCCATCTCCATCGCGTCCACGCCATCCTCCGGCGGCGCGGCCGCCGCCGCCTGGGGTTCATCCCCCTGATTTGGCTCGGGCTCGGGCTGCGACTCCGGTATTGGTTTCGGCTTAGCCTTGGGTTTCGGCTTCGGCTTGCCCTTGGCCTTGGGCTGGAAGCGGGCGGTGGGGGCGACGGTGGCGGCGGAAGAGGAGGGGCCGTCGAGAGAGCCGAGGTCGGCCATGTCGATGTCGGCGTCCATGGCCGCCGCGGCGTAGTCCTAGGGTTTAGGAGAAATAATTTGGGGGCCAACGGCGGAGGCGCGTCTGAAGTGGCGCGGCCGGCGAGAGCTGGGGGTGGAGGCTGCGTGGCGGCTTTGGGCTAGGGTCTCCCACTCTCCCGTCTCCGGTAGTCCTTTTCTTTCAGGGAAGGTCCCGGTGCATCTTCTAGTTGGGCCGGGCATCTTGTCCTTGTACTCGTCGGGCTGGCTCGATTTAGTCTCGTACTTGGAATTTGAAGAATTTTACCGTGTTTTTGTGAATTTGACTCGATTTAGTCCAGACGCATGTTTGTAGTCAAATTTGAGCTGACAGGACGACACATAGACTGCAATCTTGCATGAACACCCTCCCACATCTAGAACTTTTTTCACTCTCAGGTTTTTGCACGTACCCCCCTCTCCATCTGATCCATTAGGCAGCGGCCCACGCTGTTATAGATCATTTCACTCCAGACAGTTATGTTCGGGGGGGGGGGGGGGGGGGGGGGGGGGGGGGGGGGGGGAGGGGGGAAGATACGGACATGCGACGGAGGTGGCGATCGCTGGACCAAAACGTGTAGCGATTGTTCGTGGAGGGGATACGACACAAAGGCGACACAGACGATCGCGTTGATCGTGGCAGCAACGGGTACGTCTTCTTCGCCAACCGGAACACAGAGCAGAGTGTCTGGCACAACGTCCACACGCAGTCCCTGGAAATCTGCCCCAAGAAGGCCAATGTCGGCATCCACACCTATCTTGAGTTCCACACGCTCCCTCCCGACCGAGAGGACCAGAGGCCATCTCGTGTGGTCTGTGTCCATCACGATCGCTCATGGACGTCGGCGCGCGTGGCCGTCTTCTCGTCTCATGCCATGGAGTGGCAGGTCTTCCCGGAGTCCGGGAAGCCGCTGCTTGAGGGCGGCGGGTACACTATTGGTACGGTTGTCAATGGGTTCGTCTGTTGGTTATATCAAGACTGCATTCTCGCGCTCAACACTGCTAACTTTCAGTTCTCCCGAGTGGATGTGCCTCTGCCAATGAGGGCCAGACTCGTACTCAAGATTTAATATTGGTCAGACCAAGGATGGTGAGCTCTGTATAGTAGAAGTACATGAATGCACGCTTTCTGTTTGGCTCTGGACAACAGATATTGACGGCGTCGAGAGATTTGTGCTGCAAAAGATGTTTCCATTGCACACAAGTGTTAAGGAGGTTACTAAGCGTCCAGTAGAGGATATTGTTGATGTTGGATTGCAGCTTATAATAGTGTTATCGATGGCTTTGTGTACCTATCTGTTGCCTACGGTGGGGATCCGGAATCTTGGTTCCTGTCCGTCTGCCTGGAAACGACAGAGGTGGACTTCCTCTTTAAGAGAACATGTTGTTCTTCCCTCTTTGACCCCTACTTCATGGCCTGGCCTCCTTCTTTGATACACAACAAGGTGAGTCCATTGTTATGTCTAAAGATTCTGGTTAAGTTTCTTCATATGCATGGTCTCTAGACTATATGAGAAGTTGTGTTACTTGTGAGCATTGGATTATTGTATCGCTGTGGAAACCAGCTATTGACTCATATGTTGGACTCTATAAGTATAGTAGAGGAGTTCAGTTCTAGGTTGTATACTAGTATGAAGTCCAATGTTTCAGTTTTGGCACCAGGGTTTGTGCATAGCATGTGATAGCACAAAGATATAGAGTGCCACAGTACCAATAATATTTTAGGCTGGAAATCTTTGTTCACTAAAAAGCTATTTACGCTTTATGATGCTAACCACTATGAGATGATAGATTGTAACAGTATATTACTTTGCTTCCACTGCTTCTGTCAAAACTATAAAATTGATCTCTATCACTAGAATCTATTGCCTTGCACAGATTTTATATGAAACGCTTGGATTATTACTTGCAGGCATGAGTTTCTTTTATAGTGCTAACCAGTATTGAATGGAAGTTGTAACAATATCTTACTTCACTTGCATTGCTTCAGTAAGAACTAATTAAATTAATATGTATCATTAGAATCTGTTTCCTTGCACAAATTTGTCTATGAAACACTTGAATTAGTACTTACGGGCATGAATTCTCTTTTATGTCACAGGAGGATTCAGAAACTGAAGTTACTGGCGACCGTATTGGTGATAATGGCCGTGTTGGCACAGAAGAAGCCTCCCCTGTCCTTTTCACAGCATTGCGATCATTTAAAGAAGCTTTGATTGATGATGACAACACAAAATTCACGGAGATGGATTCATTCTTACTTGATGATGAGGTTAACTCTCTTCTGAACAAAATCAGTACTTTCGACACAGGATTAGCAGCTGCAATAGACCGTGTCTTGAGAGTAGGTGTGTGAGGACCCGGATTAAGTTCCCGAGATACTCGTTATGTTTCCTGCAACAATCCCGTGATCAGTCTGTTGCTGCACATAACTCGAATTGGTATCACAGAACACCCCAAAAATACCGAATAAATATACTTACGTGATTTAAGTCATAAGCTTCAACAGGTACTTGCAGCGGAATCACCAAACAACGTGGAGCCCAAGTCATTAGCCTTAACCCTACAGGCAGCTGACTGGGAAGCGCCCTAGTTCGCAAGGACGTCAGTGAACTCCTCTTCTTCGAACTGCTTCTTCTTCCACAATCTGGCTAAGACAATAGCCAGGGACGAAACCAATATGAGTACATTTGATTGTACTCGCAAACTACCCCAACTAGAGTAAGCACTAGTTTTAGTTTGAAAACTTTTACTTAGCTTTGAAACATCTTAAAAGAAAGTCTTTTCTAAAAAGGGGTAAGAAGAAATTTTTACAACTATCCTTTAAGAAGACATCATTTTAGCTGTTTCCCCGAAACTCCTCGGTATCCAACCATATTCCAAATCATGGTTCCCAAACCCGTCACAACCTCGTACCAACTCATTGGTACAGGTATGCAATCCTTTCCACTTCATTTTCCTTTCAAAACTCAATATTTTATAAAACTCGCACATGGTCTTAAGACAGCCTCCCAACTGTCCATATCCGAGGACTCGGCTATTCGAATAGTTTTACCCTCTGCAGAGGTAGCACGCTTTTCCCACACCCATCCGGTCACTCATCGTGTCAGCCACGTCCCGCCATACCAGAGGTATGCGAAGTTGAGTTCCCGGCCATAGCCTGTCCTTTGCTCATGCTAGTATAGGATCCTACCGCTACGAAACCGGTTCCATCGACACTTAAATCCATGCCCGTCGGAAACTAAGTGTGAGGACTCGTAGTTCTGCCGGCGGACCCAAGGGAGCCCTTCAATCCTCTTTCTTCTTTACGCTCATACCGGCTTCCGGTAGACTTCTTTTAAGAGGACCCAGGTCAGGGGCAGGTCACCAAACCATCCCCTCATGGAACGAGGTCATCCTCGTTGTTGAGGCATCCAGTACTAACACGAGCAAATTATATGACTACGCCCTTGCCCATATGTGGGTAAATGTGGTCGCACAGGTTATCGGCTGGTAGTCATGGTACAAAGACACAATGTGCATTTTTCATAAACATCACCACACTTTTCTCCACTTCCATACCGACATCCCGGTATACCATAAATCATCCAAGGATTTTCAAAGAGTTTTGAATAAACAATGTTTTTCCCATCCTATAGTTTTATATAAACAACTGATATCTCTACATAGAGTGACAAAATAGTTTTTCATAAACTTTGAAAAGGTTTTCACAATCATTTCCAATTTTCTTAGCAAAATACTTTTAACCAAAACTTGGGTGGTTCGTAATCCCACCAAAAGATTTTCATAGAAGGCTTTGGAGTAAACAAATTCATTTCGAAATCATTGTACCACTGACACCTCTATATCGGGTGTCTAATAATATACTTGTAATTTGGAAAAGGGTTTTCAAAATCATAGCTTTCGTGGCAACACCACGTAAATCATTATGCTATTTATAAGTAAAACAGGTAAATCAAAATAGATGTATATAGATGCAAGCTCAGTGAAGTAGCTTGCCTGATTTCAGCATGATGTCCCTGGACTTCTTCTCACTGATCAAAGAAATAAACTCCGACCCTTCTTCAATAAATCCTTTCCAACGATCCCCCGGTAACGTTTATATCTAGCGTCGCAAAAAGAAAAGAACACAATCAACACACAGTAGGACACTCCAACAACAGCATCAAGCAATACTAACAAACACAATCAAGAGGGAAGACTATCATTTAACAAACAAGTTGGGCAATCACCACGCTACTCATGCTTATAAGGATATGGTTAAAGTTGTGATTAAGCATCTTTATTTAAATAGGAAATACTTCAGACAAAAGTTATCTGTAAACCAAAATATCTCACCAAGTGAAGGTGAAGACATTAACATGAACAAGCAATACCTACAACTACTAAACTACTCAATCAAGCATCACAACAACTCTCAAGCATCACACATAGCTACTGCACACAAAAGCAACACAATTTGATTTCAATTTAATTGAATTGACTATTATTTAATTAGGCCTTAAATATGGCAGAAATTAGTGGTGCATGTTTAATTGCATAACTTGGGTTCTGTTGGTCACAAAAATACAAACTAAATTTCTACAGAAGCTACTGATGTGTAGAAGACCACACAATTGGGTTTGATTCATTTGGAGTTATTAAACTCCCTACACAATTGTTTTATTACAGAAACTATTTAATCAAGTTTTTGCTACAACTCAAGTTATTTTTATCCAAAAATCAAATCCTTTTAGGGGCATCTAACCTGGACTAAATGTGACCTAACAAAATTGGTCCTAACCCATTTGGATTAACCATTATTTTTTATAATTGTTTTAGTCCAGAAAGGTTTTCTAATATTTAATCTAATGCCAAATAATTAATAATGCTCAATTAAATCTACCAAAATTAGGGGAGCTAAAGGATGGCAGTACTAAGCTAACAAAATTGGATTGGCATCATTTGGACTATTTGAGTATTAGAAACAACAAATTTAGAATTTACACCTTCTGTGGTATTTTAAATATCACATTTTTAATGTTAATCTAAATGAGATGAGACCACTTCAGTGAGTTAAAGAATTTCATAAGCTTTCCAGAACATTTGAGTTTGATTTATTTGGACACATGAATCTCGAGATATGGAATTATCTAGTGTTAAAGATACTTTTTATAAGTTTTATTCTAGCTAACATTTTCAAATGTATTCACACAAAACTAATTTAACAACAAGATAAACAATCATAGCACAGGTTACTAACAGTACTAACATATTTTAACATGTTAAGGATCAGTAACACACAAGTGGCAGTACACAACAATCAACAATAAGCACAACCCACAATTTCCTAACTAAAAGCAATTTATCTAATTCATTTTTATTAGTGGCAGAACAGCACTTTTACTAAAAATTGCACCTAGGGAGTTCTGTACATCAAACAATCATGCCATGCTAGGGATATGTTCTCCTATACATATAGAAGACAATCCAATTGGATTTACTCCAAAAATCATTTCACAAAAATCTACAAAAATCATGAAAGTGCTACTGGTGTGTTTACAAGAATCAATAGAACTTTTGTTTTAAACATCCAAAACACATGAGACCAATTTCTACTGAAAGGTAATGCGAAGAGCTTTCTAAAACATTTTGATTCACAAATTTTTGAGTAACCAAACTCAAGTTATTAGGAAAACAGTGTTTCAGATCAGTGATAAGAAAACATTTATCAAACCTACAATAATTCATATTTTTCAGATCTGCAAGTTGCACACGTCTCTAAACTTATAACATTACTACTGTGATTTTTGGTTTGGCCAGATTTGCATTTAAACTATTTTAAAACAATTTAATCCAGAGGGCTAGAAATAGATCTACAAAAAGATAAATAAACAACCTAAGAAAAAAAGGTCAGTGGGCTGGATCTGGCTAGATCTGGGCTGAGCAGCGCAGAGAGAGGCCCAGCTTGAGGCCCATGTGCGCGAACGAAGCGGTACCGGGCTGGCTTCTCCTTCCTCGATACTGCGACGGCGAGGCACGGTGGGGAACACGGCGATGATGGCGACGGCGACTCCGAGCTCCTAAAAAGAAAAGGTGAGGTCCATGAGAGAGAGCGTGACGAGGGGAACACATGGATGCAATAATGGAGAAGAATGGTGGGCTGAGCTGCTCGCGAGCTTGCTCGACAAGCCGCGGCCGGAGAAGAAGAGGATCGGGACGGCCTGCTCGATCCAGGGCTCCCCTCTGCGATTCCTTGCGCAGAGAGGGGGAGTAGGGCACGGCGAAGGTGCTGGTAGGCTTGGATTGGGACGGGGAGTTTGAATCATCGGCGATGCGTGTCGGTAGCGGCGGCCGTGGTTGGTGTCCGTGGAAGCAAAGTGGAGAGGGGGAGAGTGAGGGAGCAGGGATGGGAGAGCAGCTGGGCGTGCTCCTTATCGTCTCACGGGTCTGCGCAGAGGAGAGGGGTCCAGCGGTGTCGACATTGCACGGGGAGAGCACGGCGACGACGGTGTGTGGAGCACGGTGCCTGTGCCGTGCCGCATCGCTGCAACAGGGGTGATGGGGGACAAGGGAGAGCAGAGGAGGCAGCGTGCGGTGCTCTCATCGTCTCCTCCAGGGCGAGGCGTGCGTCAGGGCGAGGGTCACGGGTGAGCACGGCGTCGTCGGCGGAGGGAGCACGGCGTCGGTGGCGTGCAGCGTTGCTGCAACAGAGGGTCAACGAAGATTTTGCAAACCCCCTGAACTCCTTTTTCCCTCACAGATAGGTCCTCGGCTAACTCTTTTATCCCCCTTTTTAAAACCAGTAGGTGTTCAGGGATTTAATTGGGGTGCTAAAACATTTTACAAAATTCTGAGAAAATTCAGGTAGTCTCCCATATACATGTAGAAACTCCACAAAAATTGGTTTTTGAAAATAAAATGTTTTGAGCAATATTTGTTCATAGGGTTTAAATAAATCATTTTTGGAAATTTGATTATTCTTTATATTTTGAAGCAAGTGATAAAATATGGTTTTGAACTTTTGGAACTTCTTTGACAAATATGATAACTTCAAATAAGTTTTATTTTCATAGAGAAAACATTTGTTTGGAGGAAAAAGAGAATTGGGGAGGGAAATTATTTATGAAGACCATTTCTAATTCATGACCTTCATTTCCTTTTTAATAAATGATTTGAGGGGTTTGATTTAAATCGAAAAGTAGGTTTTACTTAAGGGGGAGTGATATGAAGTGGGGATGATTATTAGTTCATCTCACTCCTAGAATTTTGATAAAGAAAATATAATTGTTTTCATAGAATAGAGGAATAGATAGAGAGGAATTTCAATAAGATCATTTCCATTAATTTAGGACTTTAACTTAGGTTTGAATGATTTTAGAGGATTTGTTTTTATTCAAGTCACACCCCAATTTGCTGCCAAGTGTGTCCTAATTTTAGTATTAACACCACTGAGGAATTATCCTCACAAGCAATCAACACATAATATCAATAGCACAACAATAGCAACAGCACAACAATATCAACAACACAACAATATTCACATCACAAACAAGACCACACAATTCAAACCACAAGAATAAATCACACCACCTTTTCCATAATTAACAATACTATTTTGTAAAAATGGTCACACTCGATTATGACAAGATGTTGTTTAAGGGATATATCAACTCATAACTTAATAGTTTTCAGAAGGTTTGATAAAGAGAAATATGTGGGATAATATATTTCCCGCTAGTATTCCTTTTAAATGGAGTTGAAACATAGGAGGTTACAAAAATAGGAATTGTAAATGTCAAGGTTGAAGAATAGATAGGAGATCACAGATAGTTCTCCATATTTTATAAACATGTAATTTTGGAAAATACTTTTACTGTCTCAATTTAAAGGGTATTTTATTTGTTGCTAAAACCAAATCATTATTGAAATAGACTTTTGGCCAACATAAGAATGGAAAAGATATATGGAATATATTCTTGTCATAACATGATCACCAGAGTTTCAATATATTTTTACTTAGGTTGATTTCTTGGGTTGACATTTATTAGTCAAACAATCATAAACATCAAGTTACACAAGGTCAAACAGAACAATCTAAGGGAAACACAATCATTTGTGAAATAATTCAAAAAAAATTGTTGGTTCTGAATTTTGGGTCTTATTAATTCTTATTATAATTTTGGGATGTTACAAGGTGCTCACTCCGATATAAAAAAATGAAAGTATGAAAAGAGAGAGTTGGTGGCGAATGTGCAAAGGGGTGTTGCTGAGAGCTCGTTCCCGTTTCTTTGCCAGTTGATCTTGGTGTGGTGTCGTTCTTCTCACGAGAGTTATGCTTCTGTTGAAATGTTGCATTGCAACTTTAGTTTTCTAAAAGGTCCTAGTTGACTACTGCATCTGGTGAGTGTAACCGATCAGTACCTATGTATAGTACTCTAGTTGGTGTGATTTACATGTTGAGACTTGAGATTGACCATTTAGTGTCACCATGAATATAAGCCATGAGCTTTATCTAGAGGTTATTTGTCTTTGCTCTTGTCTATTCCTTGCTTCTCGAATAACCGTCTAATTTCAATGTACGTGTTAATCTACTGCTGATAAGCTTTACAATACATGGTTATGCTGGTGCTCAAGATGCTGGAAGTTTTTATGGAAGGAAATCATCGGTGACTATAGGCCCATCAGGCTTTGTTTTGGTTCTAGCGTTCTTTAGAGAAGCAATTCTGGAGAAGCAGTGGGATTAAGCAACAGCGGATTCATCACTTGTATTCACCCATCAGGCCTTGTTTTGAGAGAAGTCCATATTACCCCCTAAACTTGTGTTGAAGTTCAGAGCACAACCCTCATTTCTAATACCGTTCAAATTACACCCTAAACTATGAAATCCGTCTAGATTACAGCCCTTTCCGGGTTTGAGATGGTATTGAGCCCTGGTTTTGTTCTCTGTAGTCTGTAGCGCCACATCAGGTTTACATGGCACCAAGTTCAATCTGTCCTTAAAAAAATCTCTTTCTCTCTTATGCGTCGTTCCGTGAGAGAGCGTTGCCATTGCCATTGATGTTGCTGTCGTCGTTGACCGCAGCCGCATCAGTGTCCAGGAGAAGCGCTCTGTCCCGATCCCCATTTTTCTCTTTATATTCTTTCTGAGTGAACTGGACACCGCCGCCGTACAGCGCATCTGCTCTATACCAGTCCGTGCATAGTATCAGACCGAACCAACTCTCCACGGAAGTAATAGCGGGGTTAATTATACATGGCATGATGGCGAAACCAGTAACTGGCTAGTGCAAGGTTAGCGGCAGACCAAACTATAGAAGCATACACAGCGAGACAATGGAAAATTAGAAAAAAAAGCGGAATTTTGGGGTTGCTTGACACGAGAGATGAAGGGGATGGAGCAGACAAACAGGAGTAGTGTGAAGAACTGGAGGAGGGAGAAGAAGCTGACCTATACATGTTGACATGTCAAAACGGGGTAAAAACCACCTCAAAACTAGGAGGGGTTGTAATCCAAACGGTTTTGAGAGTTCGAGGGTGTACTGTTAACGGTAATGGACATGAGGGTTGCAATCTGAACTCCGTGACAAGTTCAAGGGGGTAATACGGACTTCTCTCCCTTGTTTTCGTACTAGGTTCTTTAGAGAATTACTGTAAAGGAATTTGTGAAACCCTTTCACCCATACATCTCCATTTATCTAATCCGTTACAAAGGGTACCGTATTGAGTATTGAGGAAAATACGCTGGACTTTGGAACATTATAAAAAAATGAGGATAACAACCGGCCAAATACACTAGAAGCAACCGTCTTTTGAGGATAGGTGGTGCTTGAGGCCAGAATAATCCCGGACAAGCCCTCGTCTTGGAAAATTCCAGCCGTATGCGGATTGGACCGTTTTCACAGCCCGAATAGAACTGCACATCAGCATGTCCTTGAAAATTTTATTCAGGCCTCTGGCCCCGCCGCGGTCGTGAATCTCTGCCCGTCATCGTCTCGCCGGCCCACGCGACCCGACCTTGACTGCTACGGCGAGTGCCATCATGATCCTCCATTGTGCGACTTCGAGGCTCCAACCACCTACACGCTTCGTCGATGTAGTTGAGACCCTCTCCCTGTCCCATGTCGTCTTTCCTTGGCCTCCCGCGCCATCCACCGCCCAAATCAAGCTTGGCGCCCGACGATTGTCGGACGCGCCTCCTCTGTACCCAGTCGAATCTCATGTGGTGCCCTATTTTTCATCATCTAGAATTTTGCTATGCCCTATTCTATATGATATGAAATGAGCGCCCTAGATTTTGTGCCCTAAAACAAAAGAAGTGGTGCCCTAAAACTGTTTTCAGGGTCATGTTTTACATCGAAGATGCTCTATAAAATGGTCGGATGATTTTAAAAAAAGTAGCATTGACAAACCCAACGAGATTTCACAATCACCCCTGCACTAGGCTTCATTTCGATCCGCTTCTTTGTTCGATCCGCATACCACACTGAATGGCGTCATCAGTTCAATGGAGTAACCTGCAGATCGCTGATGCAAGGTACATCCCTCAATGACCCGAATTGGAAAACATATGGAAATTGAAGGCTCCAGCAAAAGTGATTTTTTTTTTGTTGGCGAGTTATGCATGGCATCCTTCCGCTGAAAAATATTTTGTTCAATCGTCATATTGGTACAAATGGAATTTGCCCTGTTTGCAATCGAGAACCAGAAGATATCATGCACATGATTTTCAAAGTCCTGAAGCTATGATCATATGGCGCAAGCTTGGTCTCGAAACTACTCCCTCCGTTCTGTTGTACTAAATCTAAGTCAATTAATCAAGAACAGAGGGAGTATAAATAATGAGATACGAGATGGCCAATCTGGCTCTGTAGTTTTACAAGAAATTTTTAAGTTACCATCAGTTTCAATTCCTGGTTACAAGATCAAAATTCAGGATATTGTTGCTGTCTTTGCTTGGTATGTCTGATGGCTAAGACGTCGCCGTACTCATGTGGAATCAGTCCCGCCGGTCAAGAAATGTGTCTCATCAATCCTTGCAATTGTGGCAAATTCGACAGCTGGACATCGTGTAGATAATTCGTCGATGAAAATCACTTGGAAAAACCGCTTGCTGGTTACTTAAAACTTAATGTAGATGCATCATTTGCAAGAGAAGATCGATCAGGAGCGACATGAACAGTTATGAGAGATAGCCATGGTGTGTATGTGGCGGCATCTTCTGTTTTCATACCGCATGTCCCCTCGGCTATGGTGACCGAAGCTTTAGGCATGGTCCATGGACTCCAGCTTGCAAACAATCTGGGATATAACAGAATTCAAGCCGAATCAGATTATATGGAAGTGATTCAGCTTTGTACGGAGAGGAGAGGATCTAGAATGAAGCAACAACGGTTTATGCTGACAATATATCCACGGCTGGGTCGATTGGGAATGTATCCTTTAGTCATTGCAAGAGGGAGGCAAATGAAGTGGCTCATGAACTTGCAAGAGTTTGTTTTTCGAACAAAGTTTCTTGTAACCGGGACGATGAGTCCCCTATGCTTCTCTTAGACAAACTCTTGAATGATGTAACGATGGTTTGTTCGTGAGGCAGCAAGTTTATTACGCGTTTTTTTTTGTCAGGGTATCTAGGGGACTGGCAAGAGTTTTAATGAGGCGGCTTGCTGAGCTTTGAAAATTTCAAACAAAAAAGGCTTCATTTTCCTCAAAGAAAATGAATTAGTGAAATATGTAGGACGCTTCCTCCGCATCCTCCATCCCAAACCCGCAGCTGTTGTTCGAACTTCACAGCCATGGCGTCCCACCATCCACCGTCGCCGTCGCCAGCCCCTCCGACCACCATTAGCGCTCTCACCGACGACCTCCTCCGCGAGGTCTTCCTCTGCCTCCCGGACCTCCCGAGCCTTACCCGCGCGGCCTCCACCTGCCACCCCTTCCTCCGCGCCGTACGCTCCTCCCCGGCCTTCCGCCGCCGCTTCCGCGAGCTCCATGCGCCGCCGCTCCTCGCCCTATTTTGCACACCCTACATGCACGCCTACGCCCCTGCTTCCGGCCGCACATCCTTGCTGGACATCTCCGCCCACTTCTCCGATTTACTCCCAGATGACGACGCCTCCGAGTGGGGGACAGATTCCCAGATTCCCTACTCCGACGGGTACGTCTGCTTTGTCAACCGGAGCACCGAGCAGGGTGCCAACTACAACCCCCTGAATATCGGAGCACCGACACAGGCCCTGGAAATCTACCCCAAGAAGCCTACCCACGACGGTATCGACACCTACCTTGAGTTCCACACTCTACCCCCCCGACCAAGAAGAACAGAGGCCATCCTGTGTGGTCTGTGTCCATCACGACCGATCATGGGAGTGGGCGCGCGTGTCCGTCTTCTCTTCTCACACCATGGAATGGCAGATCTTCCCGGAGACCGGAACCCCGCTGCTTGATGGTGAGCAGCACGCAGATGTCATAGTTGTCAATGGGTTTCATCTGTTGGGTACAGAAGAGGAAAGACTTCATTCTTGCGCTCAACACGGCCACATTTCAGTTCTCTCGAATGGATCTACCACCGCCCTTGAGTGTGCGGTATTCAAGATTTGAGCTTGGTCAGACAAAGGATGGGAAGCTCTGTGTTGTCCATGTACATGAATGCATGCTCTCTGTTTGGCTCTGGAAAGCGGACGATGATGGCGCCGACAGATTTGTGATGCACAAGATGCTTCCATTGCACACCATGGTTGGCGAAATCAAGCTTTCAGCAGAGGATAATGTTCCTGTTGGAGTTGGAAAGCTTATGACGGTTATCGATGGATTTGTGTACCTGTCTGTTGTTTTGTCCAGGGAACCACAGTCTGCTGAGTGGTACCTATCCTTCTGCCTAGAAACAGGGGAGGTGGACCTGCTCTTCAAGGAAACAAGTCGCTTGCTCTGCCCTGTAGATCCCTACATCTTGCCTGGCCTCCTTCTTTGATATGCACCAAGGTGAGTCCATGCTTATGTGTGAAGATGCTGGTAAAGTTTCTTCATATGCAGTTGTGTACTGGTGTAACTTGTGAGCATTGGATTATTTTATTCATGTGAAAAATCTGCTATTGACTTTTAGGTTTTGATGCAGTAACATGTCTGATTTTATAAGTATGACAGAGGGTGTCAGTTGTAGTGCTATTATAGTACTATGAGAATCCAATGTTTCAATTTTTGGCATCAGCGACTGTCCACATTATATGATAGCATGGAATATAATAGGGCCATTGCTGATATTTGAGCCTGGAAATCTCTTTTCACTAAAAAGCTCGTTTTCACTTAATTCACAGTGGTGACCACTATGAGATGGCAGTTATAACGGCACCTTAAAATCCACTTTCATTGTTTCTGTAAAAACTATTCTGTTGTATCATTGTAATCTATTGCCTTGCACAATTTTTTCTATGAAAAACATGAATATTACTTACCAGCATGAGTTCTCCTTTTATGTTACAGGAGGATTCAGAAACTCAAGTTACTAGAGATGGTGCTGGAGATGATAGTTGTGTCGGCACAAAAGAAGCTTCACCTATCCTTTTCACAGCATTGCGATCATTCAAAGAAGCTTTGATTGATGATGAAAACACAAAATTCGTGGAGTTGGATGCCTTCTTACTTGATGATGAGATTAACTCCTTGCTGAACAGAATCACTACTTTAGATGCAGGATTAGCAGCTGGGAGAGACCGTATCTTGAGAATAGGTGCTCACTCCGATATCTACAAGGAAGAGATGGAAAGAGAGAGTTGGTGGGAAATGTTCAAGGATGTTGCAAAGACCTCGTTCCCTGTTTTGGCCCGTTGATCTTGGTGCCTTTCATCACACGACTTGTGCTTATGTTGAAGGGTTGAAATGCTGAGTTGCTAGTTTAGCCTTTGGATGGCGTGAATGTATTATGTGCTAGTTGGCATACTACATGTGACGAAGGTAACCAATCAGTACCTGTCTTGTTGGCAAGAGACTTGTGTGCTTTACTTGCTGAGACTTGTGATTGACCAGTTAGTGTCACCATCAATATAAGCCATGCGCTTTATCCCAGAGATTCTTGTCTTTGCTCGGAATGATTTGAGTCTGTTGTTTATTTTGTTTTTTAAGTCTGCTTTAACCGCCTATTTTTTACCACTGTATATATTTTGTCACCATTTGCTCCAATACTAATCAGCGTACCCAGGTTCAACAACCAGGGTGCACAGGGCAACTGATCCAATTTAATTTGTCTTGCTATGTTTCAAGTATGTATAGTGCAGAGACCCCAACTCTACGTGAGTAATAGGTGTGATTTATATGTATAACTACATTGTTTCGTGGGTTCTGAAGATGCCGGGAGATTTTTGTTAGAGATACCAGTTATTGGAGGATGAGAAGTTCAAAACTGCAGGCTTCGCACTCCATAAACATGACTCAGCAGGTCGAGTTTATCAAAGATGATTTGTACCAAAATTCAAAAAAAAAGATGATTTGTACCAACCGTGTGTGGACATGTTATCATGTTTCACCTGTTTTATAAAAGCGTGAAACAAAATGTAAATCAACACCGACATGCGGGGGATCGTGCATCAAGTCACACCCCTAAATCTATTTACGAGTAAGCAGGAGGTGTACATAAGCTCCAGATATCATCATGTTCAAGGTGCACTCATCGGCGGGGAAAAATAACCAGTCAAAACCGGTAAATATCATGAAAAATCATGTTTAAAGTTCTAAAAAATTCTCAATAAAATGCGTTACGTTGGAAAAGTAGAGTTCTATAAACATATAAATTTGCAAGTTAAAACTCAAAATTATTTAGAAGTTATGGAAATGACAATCAGCAGTGAATAGTAACGTTGCTACTGTTCATTGCTGGATCTATTATTCGACAATGAATTTTCATTTTCATAACTCTTACAAAAATTGAGTTTCAACTTGCATATTTGTATGTCTATAGAATTCTGGAGTACCTTATCAACGTAATGCAGTTTTGTTAAGAATATTTAAAACATGATTTTTTCGTAGTTTTCATCAGTTTTTACTTAAAATTGGATTCCCGATTTTTTTTCTTAAGAATTGTTTTCTTGAGAGTTTTTTTTAGAACTTTTCAAGTAAGGA